>JAJOZX010012897.1:0-104030 GCA_023014485.1 Bathynomus jamesi | reverse complement strand
CGCGATCAAGAGCAGCAACCACATCTGGTGATGTGAAGATATTGTTTCGTTTCGGAGGATGAGCGTGTACATCTGCTCTTCCGGTCGAAGTCGACGGACGATAATCATCGTTTTAGCGTTGAATTATTCAGAGGATGAAGTGGATGTGCTGGATGATGGAAGAGCAGCAGCTCCAGCCTGGAATGCCGCCTCTCTTTCTTTGCACCTTAGAGCTTTGTCAGCATTTTTCTCCTGTCGACATCTCTTGCGGTATTCCTTGGCAAAATTAATCTTGTCAGGGCCTGCCATACTGCAGGAAAAGACGTCTTCTCGATGCATCATCAGGAATTGGCGGTCTTCTTAATTGTCTATCACCTTCAAGGCGTCCTTCGAGGCAACGTCAAAAAGCTCTGAGAGAGTCTCTTGGAACATGCTCTCTTTCACTCTGCAGCTTTGTAGCTGCGTCTTGCAGTTTTTCTTCAACGCAAGGAACTCTTCCTACAGCTTTGACAGCTTCCTAACGCAGGAATCGACTCACTGTGTAGGAATCCTTGCTCTCTGCCATACTTGCAGGGCCTCTTTGCAGGCCAAGATGTAACTCTCTTTCAAGGTCTTGGACTGTTCATGGTGGTGAAACTGAACCAAACGAAGCACATCACCACATGTGGGTAGCCTTGCAGTTGATAACTCGTTGCTGGGCTTTCCTAGAACCCACGTTTCTGCAGATGAGCGAGTACTTCTAGCCATAACCTGAAAAATTAGAGAAAATAATGCATTAACCGTTTAGCACCAAAGCACAATTATGTAAGTGTTAAAGTAAAAAATTACAAAGTCAAAATAAATAAAGTAAAAAAATTGGTTACAGTGGTTAGTGGTTGATAGGTAGGAAGATCGCTAAATTTTTAAAAATATATTTAAGAATAAATAAATAATAAACTTCAAGAGACATAAGATATTATATACCTTACAATTTTAATCATTTAATTTAATAGCAACATCCTTACCGGTTATAAATTTGCATATAAAGAACATAATTATATATATATATATATATATATATATTTATAGTGAATAAATATAACACATAAATTAATACTTAATATATATGCAGGGCCGTTTCTAGCCATTAGGGGGCCCTAAACAGTATACCCATTTGAGGCCCCACCCCTCCATCCAGCCAACTCACGCCTTACTACATCACCTCAGCACACACATACAAAAAATTGCTCTTAATAAAAAACAATTATGAAACAATTTTAATGAAACATTTATGTCCAAAACAACAAATATGTACTTTCAGAAGACAAACAGAAAAAATACTCTTCATGAAATTCCTGAAAATTAGCTTAAACATTGTTTAGAATAAATGACGCAGAACTATGTATAAAAAAATAATGCAATTATCAACTACCAAACAATTACTAACTCTACGATACAATCGTGTAATAGCTAACAGTTATACAGAACAATTTGTATCTTCAAAATTTTTGCCTCCTAGATTTTTTCTGGGCGAAATCATCAATAACATCATCATATGAAATCTCCCTGCCAACGTCCTGGTTGATGCTTATGATGCCAAGGCCACTGAAGCGATCCTGCCCCATTGATGATCTGAGGTAGTTTTTGATTAGTTTCATCTTAGAGAAGCTCCTCTCGGCTAACGCTACTGTCACAGGTAGAGTGCAGGCAATTCTTAGTGCAACCCAGAGATTGGGATATAGTTCCTCCAGTTGCTTCTGATGAATGAAGGAGAGAAGCTCCAATGCAGTCATGTTGTGTGAAGGTAAAGTCGGCAAGTTCTTAATTTCGAGGGCCAGTTCTCTTCCATCAATGTCACAGTCAGCTCCAGAGCTCAGTATCTTAGAGAGCTTTTCACACTTGCAGGACAAGTTTTCCTCGTTCATTGTGGTGAAGTTTAGGAGAACCCCAAATATGTCCCTCACATCATCTAATGTTTTGAATCTCTCATTTATTGACCCGATGGCACAATCCACCACCACATTGAAAAATTTGACTTCCAGCCTCTTTAAGGCTTCTGTAAATGGTTCGTCAGGAGCTTCGTAAGCAAAGTGCTTTTTTGTGGATCTGAGCCTCTTCTCCTTCAGCACAGCCTCCACATTCATTTCTTCACATATGTCCCTAGCTACGACTTGTGCTGCAACAAAACCTGTGTTTCTGTAGCTGGTGAGTGAGTCTTTTGTTTTTGTGAGGAGGTTGACTGCCACATCAAACTGCATTGTAGGAGACTGCATAAGTTTGCTCACATGGTTAACTGCATGAAGAATGTCATACCATACTACTGTGCAAATCTGAAAGCGATAAGACCCTATCTCCTCTGCAAGTGCTTGTGCTTCAGTCCTGGCTATGGCATCTGTGACATTGTTTCTGACTTCCAATAGAAATAAGATCTCACAATAGTTATTTACACATAACGATCAAAACGTTTCGTTTGTTTCCGTTTTGTCACATTTGTCTCATACAAAAACTTTAATTAATACGACAATAATAATAATAATAATAATAATAATAATAATAATAAGGATAATAATAATAATAACAATAATATTAATAATAACTTCAGCTATATTCCTATTCTTGCCCACTGAGCTATGTATGACCTGGGAGCTTGTCTATGGGCCCCCTAGTAGCAGCGGGGCCCTAAGCGGCCGCTTAGTCTGCTTATGTCAGGAAACGGCCCTGTATATGTGAATTAATAATAGGCTGACCATACGTACCGTTTTGAACGGGACAGTACCGTTTGTTTTATATTTCCTGGCCGTCCCGTCGTTTTAATAAAAATGTCAATTTTGTCCCGGTTTATGTACTTACTTTTTCATGAATACAGAATATTACATAACCCCCGTCCCTTTTTTGCCATCCCAATGTCCCGTTTTTGTCTCAAGGAAATATGGTCAGCCTAATTAATAATTATAATATATATGAATTAATAATTAATATATATGAATTAATACTTACATGAGATACTATTCCTAAGCTCTTGAAGTTTGAACGAACTTAAAACCGTCCTCCACCAAGTTTAAACTTGAAATGATGCATGAGTAAATGAGTTGTCTGATTCACAAACAGCATTATACAAGAAATCGAACAATTGTATCATCCTCTGAAAGGTGGGCGGAGTCAATGTGGCGTGACTGCCGCGTCCTCTAAAAATGAAGCGGGTAGAAAATGATTAGCTAATTAATCAATTGAAAATGTGAAAATCATAGCGACCTCTTATTATGTACTGAATCGAAAGATATTTTGCACAAAATCACCACATTTAAAGGAATAAAAGCAGCCATGTGGAAAGCATTTCCAAGTATTTTGAAATTTTAGCCCAAATTTTGGACCACCCTAATATATATATATATATATATATATATATATATATAATATATAATATATATATATATATATAATATATATATATAGAAATTTCGATAGCCAGAAAATATATATATATATATATATATATAGAAATTTCGATAGCCAGAAAATACTCCTGGCCAAAAGTTTTCAGGGGTCCCACCTTGATTTCAAAGCGTCCCAGGGAGTCAATTTGAAAAACCAAGAGTCTGACCCAAATGCCAAGACTTAAGACACTTGATTTCTTATTTTTCTCTGGTGGTCTGACGGGCGAGCTAGCCACTTTATTAATTTTCTCTCTAATGTTGAATGAAATGTGGTCGAGAAGTGTTGTTGGCCGAGCTACTTTATTCATTTTCTCTGTAATACTAAATGAAATGTCGTGATGTGTTGTTGGGCGAGCTACTTTATTAATTTTTTGCTAATACTGAATGAAGTGTTGTGATGTGCTGTTGGGCGAGCTACTTTATTAATTAGTAATAGGGCTCATACAGGACCACTTCATAAAAGGAGAATGGCACTGCCGTCGCGCTAGCTACCTGCTGGTATAGGTGGCGGCCGTGGGGCCGAGAACTAGCTCCGATTTAGCCAGAAAGAGGGTGTATACCGAGGTTGTATACCCGTATACTCGAACAACGTAGTGCAGTTGATTTCGAAATCATCAAAATTTTCGACTTAGGTTAGATTAGGTTACCCACTCTAAGGTCAAATTCGTAAGCGTAAACTTTTTACCTAATAGTCGCACGGGCTCAGCAGTGGCACCGGCGGACCACCGTACAGCTTGGTACACGCTCGTATAAGTAGTGGCGATACGTAGCGGTAACTTTTCGAGTTAGCTTCGAAAACGTTTACTACAATATCCCCTACAATCTTTAAGGGGGCCGACGCGAAAGAGGGGGGACGTTGCTGCGTCAGGGAGCTGCGAAGAGTCCTATACCGGTTGACTCGGGACTGCTTCCATAGCAAGGGCGTGAGCGCTCCTGAAAGAAAATTTCTTAAGTATGAGTCCGATAGGAAATGCACGCTTCCCGCTCAAAGGGGCCCAAATGAAATTCGTACAAAATATAGTAAAGGGAAGAGGTGTCACCGTGTCAGTAAGAAGCTTCCTGTCTCATCCGCTCTAGTCAACCCCGCTGCCAGCTTGAGCGACCTTCCCCCTATACCCAAGTCTGATAAATTATTTAGCTCTCTTGCTGGGGGTAAATATTTCACAAAACTAGATATGTCCCAAGCCTATGCTCAACTAAGTTTAGATGAAAATTCTAAAGAGCTAACTATCATAAATACGCACCGAGGCCTATATAGGTACAATAGGCTATGCTATGGAATAGCATCGGCTCAGGGTATTTTTCAGAGAACAATGGACCAAGTTCTAGATCACATTCGGGGGTACTTTGTTTTCTAGATGATGTCCTCATTTCAGGTTCATCTAAAAAAGAACACCTAACTAGTGTTGTAACGGCAAATTTGTGTGCCGAAATCTCTTACGAAAATAGGAGCAGAAATTTTAGTTTTAAGATTTTGTTCTTTAAATCTCTAAAGGAAGGTAGTTTAGAGTATGGTTATTGAAGAATATCAATAGGTTTCTTGTTACAGGGTTAAAAATAAAAATGTTTCAGATTGTTTAACGTTCGTTCGATTTTTATTTTTGTATTCTCACGTTAATGGTATAACCTAGGACAGCCTCGCGGTAGAGATTTATGGTAGGGTCGAGGAAAAGGGAAAACAAGCTGGCCGGGTTCAGTTGTAAAATGGCTTGTTTTCTCTTTGCTTCGTGGTTAAACTTTTGGAAACCAGACTTCGAATCCACTTGTTAAACTGAACCATGACGTTAGTCATAAATTTGAGAAACCAAGTGGCTTCGAAGAAAGGACTTTATTTAAATTGATTTTTAAGGAAAAGGAGGGGCGTTCTTTTTTGAAGGGAATGTCAATATCCAATCAAAGGACAATTATTCTTGTAACACCCAGTGAGGAAAAAGAGAAGCTCCTTCTTTCCTTATGTATGGATGAAAGCTTTCGTAGGGACGACCTTATGTAATGAAAATGTTTTTGATAGGTCATTCAGAATATTGTAAAGCGGAGTCCTTGAAATTTTAAGATGTAACTTAGATTTCTAAGTTAGTTGTAGATCCGTCCCCGAAAGTTAAAAGTGGCTTGTAAGAATAACTCCTTAAAATCTGTGACATGTTTGAAAATTTCTAAGTTGATTTGAAATTGTCTCACGTTGTTCTAAAATCTGAATTTCCTTTGTTTACGCAAACTTATGTGTAAGAGCTTGATTGTTAGCGACCGAAAAAGAACTTTGTAAAATTTCGTAAATTCAATTGTGTTCACATTAAATGTTAAACTGGTCAAAAAAGAACTTTGTAAATTTCTTTAAATTCAATTGTGTTTACATTAAATGTTAAACTCGTAAGTTTGCGACATATTAGGTTTCCTCAGGAAAGAGTAAATATCTTGTGTTGATCTTGCTTCCGTGGAAACCCGGGAAGTTAGTGCATGACCATTCAGTTATTGTGAGAAGTAATCTAATTTATTTGACGGACTTTTTTCCTGGAAAAATATGCGGAACTCGCGCAGAACTGTTGAGAGTAAATTTCCCAAATTTTTGTAAGTAAACTATTTTTGTAAACTTCTTAGATTACGAAATTTGAATTTAGTGATGTTTGTAAAGTTACACGTAATTAAAAAACTTTCTGTATAAATGCTTTTTTGAGACTTAAATACTTGCAAACATTTTCTTTAAATTAAGAATTTTATTTTTTAAACAAATTTGTAATCGCACATCCGTATATTTCTTTCAATTTATGTCTTAAGTGGAGTGAAATTAAATAAACTTTATTAGAGGGAGTGTGTCGTTTCTATGCTACCTTGCAATATGCCTCTCTTGTAAGCTGAGTGTAAATTAACATTGAAAGTTTGAAATTCAAAGTGGGCTTCAAGTAAGCCGAGGGAAACTACGCGTATAAAATTGAAAGGCCATCCGAGTGGACAGGCAGAGTCATCCTGAAATAAACGAACCACGCGCGTACGAAATAAGTCAATCGGAGAAAGGTGTACACCACGTAAATGAAGGGGTTGCGCATCACACTAGATTAACCACAATTCTGAAAAGACTCCGGGATGCCAGACTTAAGTTAAAAAAAGAAAAGTGTTCTTGGGTCACTAATGAAGTTTCATATTTGGGGTTCCGCATAGATGCCTCAGGCATTCATTCAACGGTGGTTAAACTAGAAGCAATAAAAAATGCACCACCTCCACAAAACATCACACAGTTACAACCTTATTTAGGTCTCCTAAACTTTTATAGGAAATTTTTGCCTTATGCATCGACTTTCCTTGAACCCATGGGGAACAGTGGAGATGGGAGAAAACCCAAAAGGAAGTATTTGAGGCTTCCAAAGATGTACTACTAAAGTCCACTCTCTTAGTGCATTATGATCCTAAACTTCCTCTTGTAGTTTCAGCAGATAGCAGTTCTTATGGAATTGGGACAGTGTTATCTCACTACATTGATGGTGTAGATAGGCCTATCTGTTTTGCTTCTAGAACACTAACTGAGACTGAAAGACGATATGCACAACTTGAACGTGAATCCTTAGCCTTAGTGTCTGCAGTAAAAAAATTTCATTTCTATCTATGGGATCATGAATTCAAACTAATTACTGACCATAAGCCTCTTTTAGATTTATTTTCACCTAATAAATATATTCCAGTTATGGCCTCAGGTAGGATTCAACGATGGGCACTGATTCTACAAGCCTATAAATTTGACTTAGTACATCGGTCAGGCAAACTTCTCGGTACGGCTGATGCTCTACGTAGGTTGACTTTAGAAAATCCAAATGAATGCGTACCTATACCTACAGAATGGGTTCACTTGGTGAAGTTTTTGGAATCCACTCCAGTAACTGCAGTACAAATAGAGCAGTGGACAAAATCAGACCCTATTCTGTCTAGGGTCATGCATTAATGCTCAATTGGTTGGCCTACTAAGGTTGAGAGTGAATTACAACCTTTTTATCAACGTCAGTCTGGACTCTCAACCCAAAATGGCTGTCTCTTATGGGGCCACAGAGTGATAATTCTGAATGAAGGCAGGTCGAATTTAGTGGAGGAATTTCAAGCTGAACACATGGGTGCAACAAAAATGAAAGAACTGGCGAGAGCTTATTTCTGGTGGCCCGGTTTAGATGGAGAACGCGAATCATTGGTTCGTTCCTGTCAAAACTGCCGAGAGAACAAAGATCTCCCAAGGAAAAGTCCACTTCATCCGTAGGAATGGCCTACTATATCTTGATAGGATCCATGTTGACTATGCAGGTCCTATAAATAATACCTATTTCCTAGTCATTGTAGACGCCTACTCTAAGTAGGTGGAAATTTTTCCAACCACTTCCACGACTTCGGGTGTTACTATTCGCTTACTTCGTTCGTGTTTTGCTCGATGGGGTTTACCCGTAGTTCTGGTTTCCGACAATGGTACTTGTTTTACCAGTGAGGAATTTCGTTCTTTTGTCCACCTAAATGACATTAGACATGTCCGGTCTAATGTTTTTCACCCGTCTACTAACGGTCTCGCGGAAAACATGATCCGTATTTTCAAGTCGGCCTTGCGTCATTCTCATGGGGAGGAAATGCAAATGGTGTTGGATAAATTTTTGTTTAAATATCGACTAACACCTCACACAACGACGGGGGTGTCTCCTTCTAAACTCCTGATTGGCCAGGGAATTCGTTCAGTTTTCGATCTGTTACGTCCAAACGAAACGTTACAACAACGAGTTTTACGCCATCAGGAAAAACAGAAGTTGTACCATGACACTAAAAAAAGGAGAGTTATAGAAGCGCAACCTAATGATCCAGTTATGATTTGCAACTATGGGGCTGGACCAAAATGGGTTCCTGCAACGGTGCAGAAGAGAACGGGCCCTGTTTCCTTCAAGTGCGAACTAGAAGATGGTTGTTCTATTAAACGATATCAGGACCAGATATGGGAACATAAATTGCAGGATGACCAGAGTCCTCCGGAAGAGAGACCCGATCCTCTGGAAAATGGTTCAATTCGCTCGCTTATACAGGTTGCAGTTATTTCTACTACATCAACCCTGCTCCTCAGGTCGTCTAGGGTCTCTCACCCCCCTGACAGACTAAACTTGTAGGGGAGGAGTGAGGTCACATGTGTATATATATATATAGTCTAAAAGTCACTAAAGGGAAAAATCCCTAAAAGAAAGCTGAATGGCAACACAAAAAGATAAACAGCGGAACGCGGCCTGTTCGTTGATTTGGGCTGAATAAAAGAGATGTAGTTTTCGTATCTGACTAAATCGTTGGTGCTAAGTTTAATTTAGTGATGCTTCTAAAATGACTAATTTAAGCAGGAAGTTGTCTAATTATTATATCAGTTAGGGGTAATGTCTATGGCTTCTAAATTAGTAAAGCAGGACTAGTAGTAGGTCGTTTGTGGGACGCTGGCATCTATGGTAGGCCCTAAAGAAGATCTAAATCAAAGCACCTGTAAGTACCTTTATTGTTATTTAAATAACTTAATAACTGGCGGGATCTAATACCCCCCCCCCCCACGTGTATAGTAACATGTTAGTACACATTAATACATGTACATTGTACATGTATTGTTAATAAAAATGTATAGAAAAGGGCCCCGAAAATAAAATTAGCCTCAGGGAAATACTTTGGTTAGAAAATTTCATATGTGTACATTAGATGCTAAGTTGATCTTGTTCAGAATTTTTGGTCTGCCAAGTATAGGAGTACTTTCGCCAGAAGGTTGTGGTTCTTTCGCCATATTTAGGGACACCTTCGCCTGAAGCTAACTTGTAGAGAAGAAGAAATTATTAAACAAAATGGGAGTAGAAAATACAAAAAAATATTACAATGAATTTATTTTCCTGAAAATGAACACTGAATAAAGCATAGTATCTAAATCTAAGGGCACTTAGATTCTCCTAGGGTAGTGATGACGAACCACTGACCCGCGGGTCAGTACTGACCCAAGAGGCAATTTTTAGTGACCCACGAGCTTTTATTTAAACAAAATATGACTTTAATTTTTAATATTTTCTGCCTTACAGTTTTAAAATTATTTTATTCTCTCACCGAAATAAACAGGTGATACACATTGAAACGTTTTTACTCAGAGAAGCACGAAAGCGGTCGACTTCGGGGTAATAATGACCGATGATGCCAAATTTGAGACACAAAATCAGAGAGCAATAAACAAAGCAAAAGGAGTCGCGGGACAGGTACTAAGAACGTTCAAAAGGATGGACAAGACAGTAATGATTCCCCTGCTGAGAACACTGACCATACCAAAACTTGAATACTATTCAGTTTTGACGTCCCCATATAAAAAGGAAGAAATTAATAAACTAGAAGAAACGCAGAGACATTTCACAGCCATGATTGATGACTGCAAAGAACTCAACTACTGGAAAAGACTACATAAACTAAATCTGTACTCCCTGGAAAGAAGAGAGAGGTACACAATAATCTACATTTGGAAAATGATCGAAAAACTGGTACAAACCTCAAACTAAACCCAATTACCATCCAAATAACACTAGAAAATAGGAAAGGCAGAATGTGTAGTGTTCCCAAATTAAAGGCCCGATGAGGAACCTCTTCATCACTGAAGGAAAATAGCTTGGTTTTCGGGGGACCAAGGCTTTTTGACCAGCTTCCAAAGGATCTCGGAAACGTTACAGGACGCAAAGTTGACGTCTTCAAGAGAAGACTAGATGCCTGGCTCAGGACGGTACCAGATGAGCCGGGTGTACCTGGCTATGTGCGGTGGAGAGCGCAAGAGAGCAACTCGCTCCTCCACCAAGCCAGGCCTAGAGGTGGGGCCACCAGCTTAACCTTCATGTGAAGAGAGCCCAACACACGGAACCTGAACGAGGTTAACGAGGTTATATATATATACAGTATAACAGAGATTTCGGTAACCCATAATACGGGTCCCTGACGCATGGCATGGATTTAGCTCCAGACGCACAAGCTTAGCACCCTGTGCGTCCAGTGGGACGCACAGTCTTACGTGGACCATATACTGTATGTCCACTTGTAACATCTCTTAGTTTACAACTCGCAACTCGTATATAGATTTGTATTAAAAATCTTAAGTGTGTTATTTAATATATTAGGAGCACTCAATATATTTTGCTCCACCCTTTTTTCTTAGTTAAATAATAGGCCATGAGGCTGAAATGTCTTTTGGGCCGTAAGTTTCAACTTTCTTTGCTTCATATAACCGGATTTTTCCAGTTTGAACCTCCCCTCCTTGTATAAAACCGCTTTTAAACGCCCTTGTATAAAACCGATGCTTAATGCAGTTTCGAAAATGGCGTCTGACAGTGATGTGCTTCGTAAACAGAGAGCTGTTATCGAGTTCTTAACCGCAGAGAAGGAAACAGTTGGAAATATTCACAAACGTCTACAAAACGTTTACGGAGATGCTGTTGTTGATCGAAGCACAGTTGGACGCTGGTCTAAACGTGTGAGATCACCGGAGAGAGGAAGAGCCAGCCTCGATGATGAGCCACGCAGCGATCGGCCGGCATCGGCTGTGACATCTCACACTGTGCAACGTGCTAACAGCATCATTCGATCAAATCGGCACGTCACATACAAGGAGCTATCACTGGAGCTAGGAATTAGTGAAGGACGTGTGAATACGATAATTCAGCAACTGTAATACTCAAAAGTGTGTTCACAGTTTGTTCCTCGCGAACTGACTGAAGATCATAAAGCCCAAAGAAAAGAAATTGCTTCTGAGTCGTTGGTTCGATACAAGACAGAAGGGGATGACTTCCTTTCACGAATTGTGACTGGGAATGAGATTTGAGTAAACCAGTTTTAACCTGAAACAAAACGCCAATCCATGGAGTAGCATCATGCAGACTCCCCACGCAAGAAAAAGTTCAAAATGGCTCCCTCTGCTGGAAAGGTTATGGCCACCATCTTCTGGGACATGAAAGGGGTGATTCTGTGTTACCCCACCCTCCATACAGCCCGGATCTGGCACCTTCATCCTTCCATTTGTTTGGGCCGATGAAGGATGCTATTCGTGGAAGAAAGTTTCAGAGTGACGATGAGGTTGTTGAAGAGGTTAAGAGGTGGCTCCAGCGGAACCCAGCGGACTTTTACCAGCAAGGAATAAAGGCCCTTGTTTCGAGATGGAGGAAAGCCGTAGGAAAGGATGGAGACTATGTGGAAAAATAAAAACTTGTAAAAAAGGTATGTAACTACTTGTATACAAAATTTCTGGAACTTACAAGGAAACTTGGTAAGAAAAAAAAACGTGGGGCAAAATATATTGAGTGGCCCTCGTGTATATAAAATATCGTATAATTACAAAGTTTGAAGAACTGTTGTGGTCTTATTCGTGACTGGTTAACCAGACGTAAACATAGATCAGCATTCCGAGACGATTGACTCGATGCGTTTGTGAGGTGTAAACATCTCTATACTTCACGACACTGTCACTACTACCCAGTGGTGGGCACCGTTAACCAAAAAGTTAACTTCGATAACGATAATCCGTTAACCCCAATTTTTAACTCCGATGACGATAATCCGATAATTTTACTACAAAGTTAACGGAAGTTAACGATAATCCGTTAACGATAACTATTTCTTTACTAACATTTAAAAAAAATCAAGGAAAAAAGCTTTAAAACACATAGAAAATGTTTATTTATGCAAAATCCAACAATAAATAGGTATTTAACTGTATTTTTATCAAGTTTTACAACTTTTTTGCTTAATAACTTTTTTTTTATTTTTAATAAAAAATGTACTGATTACATGTTTTGAAACCCTTGTAACCACTAACCATTAACTAAATTTTAATTTACCAGAGAATTATTATGGCGGGAACTGAAGTTATGGCGGTTTGAATTCATTCGCGGAGCGGTGATCTTCCGTGAATGACTCCTCGCAGTTAACGTGTTAACGGACTTTAACAGACTAAATATCGAGTTATCGGAAGTTAACTGGTCCGATAACGATAAATGGAAATTAACTTCCGTTAATAGTCCGTTAAAAAAGTTAACTTCGTTAATTAACTGTTATCGGATTAACGCTTTAGTGCCCAACACTGCTACTACCTACCTGTACCATTTGTTACTACTCATATGAAGTATTTTATTAAAAAATCTTTCGCGTTTTATTAAAAACAGTATCTGAAATAGTGTATGAGTACAAGGATTGAAGGACTGTATAATCACAGACGCCAAAAAGGGCCTGTTTTGGCGGTTTTCCCCGTCTCTCTGGGAACTCGTCCTCCTCCTCCTCGCTAAAATTTGTAACACAAGAATATTTCGTATTTCCTCGGCTCTTTTCGGGAAATCGGCCGTTTCCCGTGAAAATTTAGAATAAATACCTTTGGTCAGCTTCCGCCCGAATTGTTCATTCTGACGAAGGTCAAGCTTTTCACTTCACCTTAGACCCACAATTTAACGTGGAATCCGAACCACGTCCCACCAGCAGCCCAGCGTCGTAACCACTAGGCCACCCAGGGTACCCATTTATCTACCAACCACTTTCTTTATTGTGTGGAAGGATGAACCGCTGGGTTTTGCTGCGCGCCGACTGCCGTCACCGGGTCTCGATCCCGGGACCGATGGATTCGTAGTCAGCGACGCTAACCACTATATATATATATATATATATATATATATATATATATATATATATATATATTCCGGTAGGCGCCTCGGTGGTGTAGTGGTTAGCGTCGCTGACTACGACACGCGCCGCACAAAACGGAGAGGGAGATTGTCGGAAGGTGTTATTCTGTTACACGACAATGCGCGCCCTCATACCGCTGCACAGACTAGAAAATGCTTTCAAGAACTTAAATTTGAAGTTCTCGACCATCCAGCCTACAGTCCAGACCTGGCACCTTCGGATTTTTACCTGTTTGAACCACTAAAAGACGCTTTGAGAGGTCAGCGATTCCAAGGCGATGATGACCTGAAGGAGGCGGTGCATGACTGGCTACGTACACAGCCAAAAACATTCTTTTGTGATGGCATTAGGAAGCTTGTAGATCGCTGGACTAAGTGTATTGAGAAATAAGGGGACTATGTTGATAAGTGATGTGTTTATAATCTATCAGATGTGAAAATAAAAAGTGCGGATACTTATTGAATTACACTCGTGTAATAACTCACTATATATACAGTATATATATATCAGTGGCGGCTCGTGGTAATTTTACTTAGTTAAAAACTTCAGCCACTTGCCATGTATATGACTCAATAGCAGACTGGCCATCTGGAGCACCGGGAGAATTCCCAGTGGGCCGGTCGATCTGTGGGCTAGTGAGGGTAACACGAAAAATATAGACAAAAAAATAAAAGTAAATGATCTCCCCACTCTTCCGTCTGCGCAGCCGCCGCAGCCCATTCCCCCCATTGATGTAAACAAATAATAAGTTGGCAAAAAGAATGATCCGAATGGTATTTATGTGTTATATTCCTGCGTAATACTAGGATAATTTTGACCTGCATCTAGGATAATTTTTTTTCTAGACCTGGCAACCCTATGGACAGTGGACTGGTGGTGTTGCTCGGTCCGCTATGCCTAGATGTTAATTCAGATATTGCTGTTGACAAGCTATGTTTATCAACTAATGTATCTTTTACAGTTTTACCTCAATATATTGTTTAGCTAATCACTGATATAAAACTTGAAAGTGTCCAAATAGTGTTGTGTTTTTCCATGAAATAAACAACTGAAATATCGCAATGAATAGGGACAGTTTCAAAATGCCAAGTCAACCCAGTCAAAAACGCAAAGGTGGTGCCAAAAAATTAAGAGATAAGAAAGCTGTCTGCTTGAAAGAACATCTAACTGATTGCATAGAGCAAAAGCAAGAAACTGCATCAGTCTGGGGCAAGAGGCAGAGGTTCTCTCATCACTTTTCTCTCTAAAAATACAATCAGTACTGTTATAAACATAATTCTGGGCATTATCCAAGAATCCATCTCTGTGAAGTTGAGGAAGCTGGAATGTTCTCAGTCCAGATCGACACAATTCAGGACATAACCTCTCGTGATCAGTGTGCAGTCATTATCAGATATGTCACAAATATCATACATGAGAGACTCGTTGCGGTTGTGAACTGTTAGGCCGCATCCACTGGAGAGTACTTGGTTCAGTTGCTGACGGAAGTTATTCAGAAACTCAAACTGGACATCAGCAAATATATCGGCAATGCTACAGAGGGAGCCTCTAACATGCAGGGTCAGTACAAAGGTTTCTCTGCCCTACTCTCCACACACTCTCCCAACCAAAAACACGTATGGTGTTATGCACACGTTCTGAACTTAGTGTTGGCTGACACATCAGGGGTGGTTATAGCAAGTGCCTCACTGTTCTCTTTACTGAGTGACATCGCCGTGTTCATCCGAGAGTCCTACCAGAAGAAGAATGTATGGGAAATGGAGAGCCACAACACTCGCCACCAACGCCTCTCTCCACTCGGAGAAACCCGCTGGTAGGCAAAGGATGCTGCACTGAAGAAAGTCTTTGGATTCTTTGGTAATCCAGAAAATGCTCAGTACACTGACGTACTGCTTACACTAGCTGTAATACAAGGCCAGGCAAATATCAAGACCACCGTACGTGTCAAGGCAAGAGCATCATTCATTGAAGTATTACTCAAATACGAGACCATACTGACTGTCTGCTGACACATTAGAGTAATAGTCCGGTTGCACGGGGTGGGAACCCTGCATTGTTTGTTATAAAGCAAATCTTGACATATTTTGAAAGCTTGTACCACCCTGCTTGGCTTTTTCAATATGGCCACCATTTTCCAAGATGACCGGCGAAACTGAAAAATCCCATATCCTGGTCAATACTTGATGGATTTTGATGATCTTGGTGTCATTTCTAGGGGTTTTTAGGATGACAAGTCGATCTAGAGGGGTTGCAGATACTTTGGGAGTCGTTTTGATCCACATTCGTCAATACTCAAGGTCATTGGAGGTCAAACGCCCCCCGAAATAAGGAATATCCCATATCCCGGGCAGTCGTGGAGATATTTTGGTGATCTTACTGTCGTTTTTATGGTTTTGGGCGAGACTGTAGTTCTATAGGCACATGATAACAGTAGGATATCATTTTGCAACTCCATGGGTCAAGTCAAGGTCATTTGAGGTTAAAGTTTGGCCTTCAAATATGATAATGCCACAGTTGACATCACTGTATTTGCTTTATTTCAGTGACAATTTCTACAATCTAGCTAACTGCTGAGCATTTAACATCTTTTCTGCAGATAAAACCAGATCATAATGCTTAAATGACATAACCCACATTATATGGATATGAATATTCGGATATAAACCACAATTTATGCTGAAGTGCAGGGCACATGCATTCTATGGAAGGTTGCAAAGCTACAAGATATGACCTCGTAAGCTGTTATTTATTTATTTGTTGGGTTCAAAATCCCAGCTGAGCCGTGAACGGCCAAGTTCTAAAGGGCCAGTTCAACCTACAGCCCAAGCAGTGGCAGCTCGTGACTAAAAATTCTAGGGGTGCTGTCTCTAAGAATGAGTTGAAATAATTACTGAAATAAAAGGATGAGCATTGAGCAATGAATAAAAGTTTCAAAAGTTGTTGAAAAAGTTATTCAGTGAGCTCATCCTTGATTATTTCAATTGTAAATAAAAAATTTAGGGGTACTGCAGTTCCGCAGTGCCTACCGACGAGCCGCCACTGAGCCCAAGTTAAGCTAAAATTAAAACTTACGGACTTGAGGTCCTATTAGGTCCTACCTCAGGGTTGCTGACTCGATGTGGGCCTACCTTAGGCCTCAGTTGCATGAATTTAAGATAAAAACAAAAGGGGCACTATTTTTGGTCTTCTTTCTCAACCTTGTGACAAAAACACAACCTGGACTATTGCACGATGCAACAATCTTGTATCTAAACAACCAAACTGAATTGCAAGAGAACTCTCTATAAGACCACACCCTGTAAGTACGGCATTCCACAAACGAGTAGAAAGGACGCGCAGCGCCCCAAAATGATGCCACCAGAGTGCCCAAACAATGATGCCACAAGAGCCCAAAAATGCTAGCTCTAAATTAAGTGAATTTTTCACTAACCTTACAATTATGAGATGGATATATTATATACACACCTTAACTTAATATATACAAGCAATGCTGCATCAATCAGCTTAGTCATCATATCGCCTTGGAACAACAATGGTTCTTCCTCTTCTAGATTTTCTAACACTCCCCACCGAAGAGGCATTGTTGTCATTACCTTCTGCAAGGTTAGCCAAGCCTTCTCCATGAGGCTGTAACTCAAATGTTTCATCTTGACTATCTGTGTTTTTGCTGATTTCTAAAGCATAGAGTTTTTGTATAGGTCTCTTTAACTTTCCTCCTGACGTCTTTACCAGTGCAGACCTAACTAAATTCTCTTTGCCAACAAACAACTTGCCTTGGTCTTTCATCCCCAATCATTACCACTTCTCCCACCTTGATACAATTTGCATTGGAGCCCTTTACCTTGCCTGATGGGTAATAATTGAGTTCTGGCAAGTATTCCATCTGCCACCTCTTCCATAACTGATCTTGTAGCTCTTCAAGGTACCTGAACCGTCTGGTTAACTCTCCTTGAGTGCTCTGGATAGGCTGCAAGTCTTCTGGCACACTGGGGCTTGATGTTAATCGTTTACCACAAAGAAAATGATTTGGTGTCAATGGCTCTGCATCCTGCATACTGTTATTACATGTTTTGAAACCCTTGTAACCACTAACCATTAACTAAATTTTAATTTACCAGAGAATTATTATGGCGGGAACTGAAAGGTAAAATTAAATTTTAGGCACATTTATTAAAGACTATGACACAATGTGCTGGTTGCCCTTCAGAAAGACCAACTTCTCAAAGTTAGGCCCAACTGCCAGTCTTGACCTCTTGGGCCTCAGGATGTCCTTGCCGAGAGAGAAGAGCCGTTCCACTGCGGCAGAGGACGGAATTGGCAGACTGAAGTTATGGCGGTTTGAATTCATTCGCGGAGCGGTGATGTTCCGTGAATGACTCCTCGCAGTTAACGTGTTAACGGACATTAACAGACTAAATATCGAGTTATCGGAAGTTAACTGGTCCGATAACGATAAATGGAAATTAACTTCCGTTAATAGTCCGTTAAAAAAAGTTAACTTCGTTAATTAACTGTTATCGGATTAATGCTTTAGTGCCCAACACTGCTTCTACTTCACATAAAACAGTGCAGAATTCTTCTTTGCTCAAATGAGCATTAGCTAAAAGTTTCTTTAATGGACACTTTACACTTCTCACTAGCCTTTCCCAAAATCCTCCCCACCATGGTGCTCTTTCAACAATAAACTCCCACTGTACTCCTTGGTGTGAAAGGTAGGACTGGAATCCTTCCTCTTTTAGCAAGGACCAAACTTCTTGGAGTTCCTTTGCAGCCTTTTTGAAGGTTTTTGCATTATCCGATATGATTTTATTTGGGAAACCCCTTCTGTTCACAAACCTTTTAAAGGCCAAAAGAAATACATCACTACTTAAGTTGCTTACCAACTCCAAATGGATTGCTCTGGTGGTAGCACATGTGAAAAGACATATATAACCTTTGTTAGACTCCCCTTGCTCATACACATAGACTGGACCTGCAAAGTCTACTCCCACTACATCAAATGGGGCAGTATAGACACACCGTTCTCTTGGAAGTGGAGCCACCTTTTCATAATAAGTCTTTGCACTCCAACGCTTGCAAACCACACATTTATGCAAGACCTTTTTTACTACTTGTCTAATTTTGGGAATCCAAAACTGTTGTCTGATCTCAATTATCACTTCTTTAACTCCAGCATGTAACAGCTTATGATGAGTATCCAGGATCAAAAGGTCCACAAAGTGCCCCCCAGAAGGTAGGAAAATTGGATGTCTTTTCTCCTCTGGAAGCCCAGAAAACTGTAGTCTACCTCCTACTCTCAATAAATCCTGATCCAAAAACACATCCAAACCCTTGAGAGCAGAATGTGTTGGTAGAACCTGTAATGGATGGCTGGTGAGCAATTCCCTCTCTTCACCAAATTTTTCCTTCTGCACATATACCACCCAGTATTTCCTGGCTTGCTGAATCTCGTTACTGTTCAGAATTCCTTCCCTTCTTGTTTCTCCCTTAATATTGTTGGTAAATCTATATACCCATGCTGTCACTCTTAACAACCTTTTCAGACTGCTAATGTCCTCAAGCCTCAATATGGGGTCCTGCTGCATAACTTGACAACTGTTCACAGTGCATTTTCTCACCTCACTCACCCATGCTTCTTCAGCCTGGCATTCTCCTACAATAGGCTGATTAGAAGGCCAGTTTTCACTTCCAAGTTTTAGCCACTCTGGCCCATTCCACCACAAACTTGACTGTGCAAGATCTTTCACTGAAATTCCTCGTGTTGGTAAATCAGCGGGGTTTTGGGTGCCTGGACAATGCTTCCATTGCTTGGGATCTGTGTGCGCTTGAATTTCCTCCACCCTATTGGCAACAAATGGTTTCCATTTCCTTGCCTGACTTCTTAACCAGTGCCAAACTATAGTGGAGTCTGTCCAATAATAGCTTGGAATTTCATAGAGGGCCAAAGACTTTCGCACTGTAACTGCAAGCCGACTAGCAATAACTGCACCCATCAATTCCAACCTTGGAACAGAAAGCCTTTTCAACGGTGCTACTCTGCTCTTTGCAGCAACCAACCTGCAACTTACTTCCTCTTGCAATGTGCCTCTAATATAAATACAAGTTGCATAGGCTTCCTCACTTGCATCACAAAAGATGTGCAGCTCCAGATTGTCTGGACTATTGTTCAACTCCCCAAAGTACCATCTTGGGATTTCAATGTTTCCAAGATGTGCCAATTCTTTGAACCAATATTTCCACCTTACCACCATATGATCAGGTAACTCTTGAGCCCAACCAAGTTCAATTTCCCAGAGGCTCTGAAACCAAATTTTTGACTTTATCACAAATGGAGCCAGGAATCCAAGAGGATCAAAGACCTTTGAAGCCAAACTAAGAGCTGTACGTTTTGTCCACCTTGTCTCATTCTCAGCCAGCTCTACTAAAGATTTCCCATTGAAGGTAAACAAATCATCTCCTTGCTGCCAAACAATGCCTAGCACTTTTGCGTCTATTGCCCACAACTCCTTAATACCAGAATCCTCAATACTTTCTGCTGCATCAGGTACTACACAGGACTGACTCATAAACTCTTGTAATTGAGAATGATTGGTCTGCCATTTTCTAAGCTCCATGCCAGCCTCCCTCATTATAGCTCTAGCCTCCATGAATATCTGTTTAGCCATCTCTGTATTATCCACGGAACACAGCAAATCATCAACATAAAAATTTTTCCTTATGTGTTTAATAGTGTTAGGACAGACTTCAGAATATTTTTTAAAATGGTACTGCATAGTAGCTGCCAACAGAAATGGACTAGAGCTGAGGCCAAACAACACTGATTTCATTCTATATGCTTGAACCTTAGGTTCATTTTCCAACAAGTGTTTCGTATCCACCCACAGATACCTTACTGCATCTCTGTCCTCTGGTTTTAACTTTATCCGCAAAAAGGCTTGCTTCACATCTGCAGTCAATGCTACTCTACCAAACCTGAATCTCAGTAACAAGGAAAATAAATCTGCATTTAAATTTGGCCCAGCATCCAAACAGTCAATCAAGGACACACCACCTTTGTCCTTGGCTGAGCCAACAAAAACTACCCTCAGTTTTGTGGTAGTTTTGTCTCGCCGTACCACTTCATGGTGTGGCAGATAATGTGCCTCCTGGCTCACCAGTTCACCTTGCACCCTTTCAGCCTAGCCCTCCCTTACATAGCTTAGGATGGCCTCATTGTATTCAATTAACAACTCCTCATTTTTTCTTAGCCTGTACAATGAAGTCTCCAACCTCCGATTAGCTAGCTGAAGGTTTGAACCGGGTTTGCAAGAATCCTTCCACGGGAGGCCAACTTCATAGCAACCATCTCTAAACCCAATCCCTTTTTCAAATTGCTCTAAAACATCATTGTTCACTGTACTTGCCTGTTTGTCCTTTATGCCAATGGATTCAAGTTCCCAAAATGCTTTCAAATGCCTTTCCAAACCATGGTTGTTCTCCTCAATCTTAACAAAAAGAGCCTTAACTTCCATTTCATTGCAATAGCTACCATGTAGCATCCAGCCTAGCTTACTTTCAATAGCTACCGGGCCTTGAGATGTACGGACAATATTACCAGTGATGAAGTCCCAATAATAGTCAGCTCCAATCAAAAGACTAATATCTTCTGTTCCTTCAAACTTATTATTGCCCAAATTAATTCCTTTAACTTGCAATTCTTGGACACATGCCATATCTAAACAAGTAGTGACTGGAGCACAAAGTTCCTCAATCTCTACAGCTTGGACCTTCATAGTGGGACTTTGCGGTAACAACCCCTTAACCAGAACTTCTACCTTCTTAAATTTGGTTCGGTTTTGAACGGAACCCCCAAACCCAGAAATTCTTAAATTTTCCCTCTTAAGTTCTTTAAACTTCAATTTTCTGGAAATTCTGGTCTTAATAAAGCTACACTGGCTACCACTATCAAACAACACTCTTACAGTAGCTTCTCCATCATTCCCAATTAATTAGGCTGCAGTTGTTTGCAATAATCCCCCCTTACTTTTACTCCCTTTCATAGCAGTGGCATGTGCCACTGATGTCTCTACTGCTGGGGTAGGCCTACTAGGAGTGTTTTCACACAATAATGGCTGATGCCTGCCATGACATTTTTTGCACAAAATTTTAAACTTACAAAACTTTGCTCTGTGACCTTTCAAAAAACATTTAAAACATGCTGTGGACTTAGTTACCCTGTCCTTTCTCTCCTCAAAAGGTAAAGCCTCAGCCACCTCACATTTATATGATTTGTGGTTGCCTTCGCAAAATATGCATTCCTTGATTCCCTTTAATTTATTCTCAGAGGATGCATGTAGAGCTGACACTGTACCTGGGCTATTCCTTTTTGTAGAAACTTTGGTGCTGTGCCTGCCTTCGTCCCCTTCTTTAACATCCCACTGTGCAAACTCAATTCCCTCTCGTCTTGCTAATTCTGTGCTTAAAAGACTTAACATCTGCTGAAGGGGGATGTACACATGCTCTGTAGAGTGTCCCCTACATAATTCAAGCAAAATTGAGCTAGGCAATTTAGACTCAAGCATAGTGACCAACATTATACTTATACCATACCTTCCCATTCCTACACCCAAGTTGTCCAGGGACCTAGTTCTAACTTCAAATTCATCATATAACTGCCGTAACTCCTTGACACTATTAGGATTATTAACAGGAGGTATAGCTAAAAGTTCACGAAGGTGGCTTTTAATTAAGATCTCTGGCTTACCAAACCGTTTCTTTAATATATCCCAAGCCACATTATAATTAGCCTCTGTTAATGCTAATCCTGCTATTGTCTTTGCTGCCTCCCCTTCCAAGAGGGACTGCAAATAATTAAACTTCTCCACCGCACTTAACACTTGACTAGAATGAACTGCTGATTGAAAACTGTCTGCCCATCCTTGCCATTCCTGAATACTCCCAGAAAATGTTTTGAGTACAAGCCTCGGTAATTGAACTGCAGATCTGTTAACCTTAACTTCACAAACATCATTTGTTGAGTGTTGTGTTTCATTTTTAGACCTGGTCTCTAACTGTAATGTAATGAGCTGCTAAACTCTTTTGCTCGGTGGCCTCCTTTAATTATATCATCAATAATCTCTTCAAAGTAAATTATGTTATTTTCTATTTCATCCTCTTCTATAAGAGCCTCAGCCACCTCACATTTATATGATTTGTGGTTGCCTTCGCAAAATATGCATTCCTTGATTCCCTTTAATTTATTCTCAGAGGATGCATCTATAGTGGCAATGACCTTTGTAATTAGACCTTTGTAGGCGCTTCTCCTTTTTTTAAACTTGTTCAATTCAGCTGCACTCATCTTCAATGCAAACAACAATTGGGTTCAATGCCAAATGGGCTGAATTGGCAGAAATACTTAACCAAACTGATCAAACGCAAATTTTGCTTTTTTCAAATAAACTGAATTGCTGGGTGGGGTACTAACCAACCACCAGTATGGAATACCAATTTTTCCACCCAAGTAACTGGCGCACCGAAGTCTGCAACCTTCGCCTACGAATAATAAACCAAAATTAACCAAACCGGTAAAATGTAGGCCAAAAACAACGACAGATGAGTGGCCAAGTTTCGCAATTGGGCGACCAAACTTTCTACCCTGGGACCTTAATTCAATAATAAACCAAAATTAACCAAACCGGTAAAAGTGTAGGCCAAAAACAACGACAAACGAGTGGCCAAGTTTCGTAATTGGGCGACCAAACTTTCTACCCTGGGACCTTAATTCAATAATGCTCAACCCGTCTAGGCCTAACTTGGGCTACAATTTGCACAATCAGAACTTTGTCGAAAAATAGTCACTGACTCAGTCTTGGGCTAGAATCCGGTTCTGAAGGACCATGTTATTTATTTATTTGTTGGGTTCAAAATCCCAGCTGAGCCGTGAACGGCCAAGTTCTAAAGGACCAGTTCAACCTACAGCCCAAGTTAAGCTAAAATTAAAACTTACGGACTTGAAGTCCTATTAGGTCCTACCTCAGGGTTGCTGACTCGATGTGGGCCTACCTTAGGCCTCAGTTGCATGAATTTAAGATAAAAACAAAAGGGGCACTATTTTTGGTCTTCTTTCTCAACCTTGCAACAACAACACAACCTGGACTATTGCACGATGCAACAATCTTGTATCTAAACAACCAAACTGAATTGCAAGAGAGCTCTCTATAAGACCACACCTTGTAAGTACGGCATTCCACAAACGAGTAGAAAGGACGCGCAGCGCCCCAAAATGATGCCACCAGAGTGCCCAAACAATGATGCCACAAGAGCCCAAAAATGCTAGCTCTAAATTAAGTGAATTTTTCACTAACCTTACAATTATGAGATGGATATATATACACCTTAACTTAATATATACAAGCAATGCTGCATCAATCAGCTTAGTCATCATATCGCCTTGGGACAACAATGGTTCTTCCTCTTCTAGATTTTCTAACATAAGCAAAACAAAGCTCACACCTAGCTGGGGGATTGGCATTGACAACTTTGATGCAGTTATTCACATTAGGTAACCATTTATTGGTGGCAAATATCAAAAGACATAGTTGTGTCAGGATCGTCAGGATCATCAGTCTGCTCTTCATTGCGTTTTGGGTCAATGGATTGTTGCAATCCAAGCCGCTGCCACATGCACAGAACATTGTGCAAGGGATTCCGCGTCCCATGCAGCCGAAGCGACTCCCCCTGCATGCTGATTGTGATTCACACCCACATCTGATTAGCTTCAGAACTTCATCTGGTGCTAAGCACACTCCTTCACCAACTGTTTTTGGGTTGAGAACTCTGTTTGTTTCGTCTCTCTCCCACCCATAATGCACAGGATCAAGTGGTGGTGGGTCACACTTTAGTGCATCGAGCCAGTTCGCCACAGTGTAGTGGGCTCTGAGCACATTTTGATGGAAAGCTTCAGTTGTTGGTGGTAGAGAACATAGTTTGGGTGCAGCAGTTCCCGACTTCCCTGTCTTTTGAGCCCATATTCGTTGACGACACTCAGTAAGAGATGAGGATTTCTTATCCCCATAGCATGCAACAATGAACGCTGTTGCCTCTTTCTCGATATGGTCAAAGCATGCATCAAGGGACCCCAGCTTGTCTAGCTTCCGACCCTTCTTGGCTGTGGCAATGGCAGTGGCTTTGCCGATGCCGTGTATTGCTGCAACTGTGTCGCAACCACTCAAAGCGTGTAGTTTGAGGATTTGTGGGATGATGTCTTTGTGCTGGGTTACAGTTGCTCGGACGTCCACTGATTTTCTGCCACGCACTGAAGACTCCATAATCATGGGACAGCCTAGTTTCTTAAATTCATAGGAGTGAGTCAGCATGGCAAACACGTCTGTGTCATCACAAATGATGGAGATGCAGGCATCAGAATCTTTCTCAGCTTGTGCGATAGCGTGTTGTGTTATTATCACGTAAGCCTCTTCATGAGATTATGAGAGCTCCAATGCTCCTCGACTCCTGCCTCGCACAATGGAAGTCGGTATGGTCTGCCATCCTGCAAGCACTAGCTCATCTCATGGTCTTGGGTTACAGTCATGGCCGTAACTACCTATGAGGTCACCGAGGTCCGGACCTCGGTAATTATTTCCTAAAAAAAAAAAAAGACTGAACCGTTCTCCGTGTATAAAACGCATATTACCGCTTTTCTTTTGAAAAGAGGGAGCGTCGAGCGTTTTGTGTTTTGTGTTTAGTGTATAGCTTGGGTTGTGTTTGTAGATGTCATTTTGGTCTGAATTTTGCTCGTCCCGCCGCGCTCGAAAAAAATCTGCACCTCACTAATTTCTAAACCCTAGTTACGGCCCTGGTTACAGTTGCGAGATACTCACTGCCAGCAAGGATTTGCTCACAGAGCAGCCTGTTTAGTTGCTCCTTGTTCGCGGTGCACGTGAGAACAGCGTCTCTTGTAAGCAATGGGGTGTTGTGGTCCAGCTTGTTGAACTCTGCTGCTCTTGCTTCTCATTGCCCGAGTGCTTGATTTCGGAGAGAAATCATAGTAGTGATCAAAAGCTAGTACTACAGATGCATGAGAAAGATGTTTCGGTAGCCATACTTTGAAGGTTTGGATAAATGTAGCAACTGTGCCACTAGCAGGCCAGTCGACTATCCACAAAACAGCTGACACATCCATGATAACAACTGTTGGTCGACCCCATGTTCGAGAGGATGTTTCCATTCCTAAGTTCTGCTTCAATGCGGACTTAGCTGCAGTTCTCATTAAGCCATCTGGTTGGAACAGTGCGGGTGGGTATGCCGCAAGCTCTGTTAAGAATACATGGGTCAAGTCAAGTTCGCGTTCGCTCATCAGCAAACCGATGACGCGTGCATAAATCGCTTCTTGGTCCATAACCAAGTGGCACCCACCTTGATATGTTTCGTTTTACTTGCAAAGGTGATGACATGTTTGGAAATGGTGCCATAAAAGCCTTGTGGCCATGATGACTCGTACTGTGCCAGTTGCGTCTTTCCAATACTAACAGCTCTATCGCCATTGGCATTTGGAGATGCAAGCTGCCCTATCTGAATATTGTATAAGTTGCCTCCTGGATGTGACTCTGGATCCATTGGGTCCATGCACTTAGAAAGGGAATCATGAAGTGATTGGCGATCTTCTCCATCATGTTTGATGTGACCTCCTGCCTCCTCTTTGTGGTACAGATGGAATGTTTCTAAGTGCTCACTCATATCCAGGAGGTCAGCAGTCAGACTCACACGAGCATTGAGGCTGTATACCCACGTGGCCATCACTTGTGGATTTTGGGTGTTACCAATGACACCACTAGGGCCCTTCCCACGATGCATCCAGGTACTCTCCAGGAACTGGTCCGTTGGCACCCCATTCCAGAGTCCATCCATGTGATGCATAGAACCCTCTCCTCTCATAAATGCATCTAAGACTTCTTCAGGTAACCACGTCATAGATCGAACGAAGAAGAGGCCATATCTACTGTAGTTGTGATGCCCAGCAGCGAAGAAATATGGCAACATATTTTCAGCTGTTTGAATGGCCAGAGCATAATCACCTTCATGTGTACTGCGCGTGTATTTCATAATGAGAAAAGTTGGCTTGATGATGATGTCAACCCACATAAGAGTTGTTCTGCTAGCAGAGGCCAGTTATTCAAGGACTTGCATCAAGTCAGCCATGTTATTGATACGCTCACCATACTTCAAGAATACAGGTCTGAGAGCTTCTTCAGTCAGCATGCGAAGTGCACGGGCATTTTGAGGGTACTTTTTTCCTTCTAGTATTTTATCCACTGATCCGAATGTGCCACAGAGAACTTCTTTCGGGCCACTTCCCGCTGCGAGACTGCCAATCGCACCTATGAAGTCCATCACCAAGTGCATTCCACCAAGGATGGCAACCACATCAGTCAGAAGACTTCGTGTATGGAACAGGATGTCCACTATAACCTTGTAGATCTGCTGATCTGCTGTGATGACCAAAACACTTTGGTTGGACTCCCTCGTCACTTTAATGCCATTGTTGATTAAGAGGAATAATTAGACATATTGGAATTCACCTTACCATGGGGAAAATAATCCTTGATTTCATTTTAAACCCTATAGAACTACTCAGTCTCGCCCAAAACCATAAAAACGACAGTAAGATCACCAAAATATCTTCACGACTGCCCGGGATATGGGATATTCCTAATTTCGGGGGGCGTTTGACCTCCAATGACCTTGAGTATTGACGAATGTGGGTCAAACCGACTCCCAAAGTATCTGCAACCGCTCTAGATCGACTCATCATCCTAAAAACCCCTAGAAATGACACCAAGATCATCAAAATCAATCAAGTATTGACCAGGATATGGGATTTTTCAGTTTCGCAGGCCATCTTGGAAAATGGCGGCCATATTGAAAAAGCCAAGCGGGGGTCAGGTGTACACCTGATGGATTCTTGAATGGGGTGGTATAAGGTTTCAAAATATGTAAAATTTGCTTTATAACAAACAATGCAGGGTTCCAGTAAAATCAGGGTCTGTGCTACCGGACTATAATACATATTTTTCTCTTTGGTAGAGAGGCTTTTTGCTTTCCATGTAATTAATGACATGTATATGACTATGTCAATTTCTGGGGTCTCTATTTTCTGTTTTACTGTGTTGTCTATAATAGTGGCTCTACTATGATATATTAACAATGTGTGTCAATATAATAAAAATAAATGTCCAGTAATTGAGTTTGGGTGGCGGTATTCACTATTTTGTGGCCCTAAGGGTGGTGTTGAGGAGGAGGGAGGCGCACGCGCGCGTATTGTGTGGGCCGGTCTGGGTGAAAGTCCAGGGCCGCTTTTGAGTCCCAGTCCGTCCCTGATATGACTGATATTGTATTGATTGCTACGCATATCAGAGCATTTTTTAAGCTTTTCCCACTGGGCGACAAAGGCAAATCGGGAAGTGAGAGGGAGATTAAGGCAGGGGTGTGCTGCCAATTTCTTAACAACCGGTTCTGATACAGATAGGGGTGTAAATCGGCGAGCGCCAATGGCGCGAGTCATTAAGCTAGGGCGTCTGGGGTGAGCGGATGTTCCCTAATCAGGCCACCATCCCCGTGTGGTCTGAAATAATACTAGCATTATCTATATATAAATATTCAATGTAAATTTCATATTTACATTTAGGATAAACAGTTCTAATTGTGGCATATGTGCGTGTATTATATGTATTTATATGACTTCCAAGACAATGCTCCCAAGACAACTCCCAAGACAATTCCATTTTTACAAATTTTGAAAATTCCTTGTCGCCCAGAACCCTAAAATTTCATTTACTGGGCAACAAATTTTCTTCACTGGGTGACATTCATGTCGCCCACTCACTAGGTTAAAAAATGCTCTGGTACTTATTATGATGTATTATTTACTTCTTTTACAGGCTCAAGCCTCCATACCACCGGACCAGCAGCGTTTCGCTACTACCGTAGAAGCATCTGACAATGATTAAGGCCATTCATACAATATATACGTCAGAGCATTTTTTAACCTCGTGAGTGGGCGATATGAATGTCACCCAGTGAAGAAAATTCGTCGCCCAGTAAATGAAATTTTAGGGTACTGGGCGACAAGGAATTTTCAAAATTTGTAAAAATAGAATTGTCTTGGGAGTTGTCTTGGGAGTTGTCTTGGGAGCATTGTCTTGGAAGTCATATAAATACATATAATACATGCACATATGCCACAATTAAAACTGTTTATCCTAAATATAAATATGAAATTTACATTGAATATTTATATATAGATAATGCTAGTGTTATTTCAGACTACACGGGGATGGTGGCCTGATTAAGGAACATCCGGATCCATAGTATCCTTAATCCAGGGGTGTGCAGGGACCAGTTCGGTCCGGTTCGCCCGAACCAGTTGTTAAATTTTGATTGGATCACAGAACCGTTTGTTTATTTTTGGTTTCAGTCCAGTTAATGGATTCATCAGGCCAACTAGTTAGTCTTCAGAATAAACTATGAAGGAGCAGAGCATTGCAGAGAATGGCAGAGATACCCAAACAAACCTACACGCCCTTCACAAAAGCCTTCCATGCCTCTCGATCTGCAGTTAACACCCTTGTTTCATTCATAGTTCTTCCATGCTCAATCACATATACCGCCGCCACTTTCTTTCACTTTTTGGGTGGCCTTCCTCTCTCTACCACCAACACATTCACTATTGTACACCATTTTTACGATTCTTTCATTGTTTATTTCTCATTTCATTGTGAAACAATTATTTTACAACTTCATTAGAAAGAGATTTTAAACGAACAGTGAAATTAAAAAATTATTAGACAAGTTTAATCTCATTGCCAGTGAACGACAACTAGGGGAAAAACTGTCAAGTTTAGGAAAATAAAAAGTCCCACTCTCCAAAATAATGTCTTGAAATCTCTATCTCCCCCAACCCTAAACAAAAAAAAATGTAGCCGCTAGTCATAAACGCATCATAGACATCAATCAAGCAGTAGCGCCTGCAGGAGTGGGATCACAAGGACACGTGCCTCCCCCGTCGTCTATAATATGTATGTAGAGGACCGACAAGAAATAGACTAACAAGTAGACAAACAAATTCTTTCTTCCACGCCATCATCAAACATTTTTAGAAGACACACGTGGTCAAGGAATAAAAAACAATGAAAACGTCTGTTTCTTCCCAAAAGGCCCGCGAAAGCAGGCCCTTATCAACTAAAGGACGCGTAGGAGGCGTTTCAAGAAAGTTCCACGTCACAGAGGTTATATAAGCGAGATTCCACCGATACTCATCCTTACTCTCTCTACTACTTCTTTCACCACCTTTCTCTACAAAAAAAAAAAAAAAAAATGGTGTCAATAATCCAGCAGGGTTGAAAGCACCTTAAACAGAAAAAACAAACAAACATTCACTCCTCACTCGCTCACTCGCCCTCACCACTTCTCGTTTACATTTCTCGTCACGTGTCACGTTTCTCATATGTCCGTAGCACAACTTATCACATCAACCGCCCTCCGGCTTCCCGCCGGAGGAGCGGCCTGCTGTCCTTCAAAGCTTCCGATCCTATCATCAAGTAAGACCTTCTGCCGTCAGTCTGAAGAAGCACTCCTTGAAACCAGCGTCATTCGATCTCAGCCGGTCACCGTCTTTCAAGCAATTCTCGTGAAGCCTACATCAGTGTCCACAGAACCGTCCGTTCCCTCAAGCAAACTCTCCACAAGAGGCTCGCTACAGGTTCCACGATCATCTCGGCGTACGTAACACCGGACGGTCAACTTCCGCAGGTTTCCAATCTACAAGGTCAACCTTCAAGCATACCCTTCATCTCGAGAGGTATTTTCAACACAGTCGGTAAGCTCTCTGTGCCTCGTTCTTAAGCAATGCTCGCTAAGCCTACAGAGCGTAATCGCAGTAGCGTCATTAAGCTATACCTAAAGTACTTTCAATATCGTTCAAACTAACTCTCGTTGAAACGCAGTAGGCCTATTTCCTAATCCAAGTGTCATTACAATATTTGATTGTGCATCAGACTAATTCTCTAATACAAACCCACACTAGGCTTATTTTCTGTGCCCAGTTCAAGTGTCATTTCCAATACCGTAATCGCGAATTGTATCATCCTGTTATTGTGTTCTTTCATGCATCCATCAATATTTTGCATCCACTTATTTATGTGATTTATTTAAGCATTTCACTTTTAGGGCCTACGCGATTAGGCAGAGCTTGTGGAAGCACGACGTAACAAAAACACTGCAGGCCGAGTGAGGGCCGACAAGAAGCTTACCGCGACGGTGGATAACTCTGGAGACTGAGGACCTACGTGAAGGTTTGACCGTATTGCGTTTCGCCGCAGATGACTTTGGAGACTGTAGAGGGCCTTCGTGATAGAGGATGTGCTGATGGCCTGTTGAGATACTTGTTGAACGGGCGCCGATCGAATCGTGGTGAAGGATGAGTGAAGCGCAAAGTGGAGTTTGTGGCTTGTAGCCTACTAGAAGGTTTACAGACCTGGGCTTAGAAGGGTGTTTCTGTAGTCAGACTGGCCTTGCCAGCGAGAGGATGAGTGTTGAAAGCCGGTAGAGACTTGTTGAAAAAGGGCCAACGGAAAACGCCTACAGCAGTGATATTGTTTCTTGCAGGATGAAATTGTAGAGTCGCCTTAAGTGTTACTTCGTTTCTTTTATGGGTGAAGTGTGACTTGAGGGACTGAGGCCGGCTGAGGTCGAAGCGGCGCTACGTGAAAAGAGATTCACGAGGAGAAGTAACGAGCGGAGTGAGAGCGAGTTTTAGTGAACTCTGACTTACTGTACAACTGAGTGTACATAGGCTCGTAAGCACTAACTTTTCGCGGGCCTTTTTGGGGAAACACAAGCGTCTTTTTGTTTCTCTCTCCTTGAAAACCACGTGTGTTTTTCGATTCCTGATGATTCCCAGATGTCTGCGAACGGCGAGGAAAGGAATTTCTTTGATTGACTTCTACAGGTCGATATAGAGGGTGTACATGAAGTCAGGATCTATTTTTGTAAAGCACTTGGAAATTATATGGAATTCAATCATAAAATGATAAAGTGGTAACATTTATTAAATAATTAAGAGTAGGATTCGACGTGACGCTCATCAGTATCCCTGCACAGCTCAAATCGTTCCGCAGCATTTCTAAACACATTCTGGAGCATTTGCGGGGTTATGTTATCTGCAGCAGTTCGTATACGTGTACGTAAGTTTTCAAGACTCGTAATCTTCGTCTGATAGACGTGCGATTTGATAAAGCCCCATGCAAAGAAATCTAAAGGGGTTAAATCTGGTGATCTCGCTGGCCAAGGTCTGTTGCTTCCGCGTCCGATCCAACGATTTGGAAAACGTCCATTTAGATAATCCTGAACAATTTTGGCATAGTGACAAGGAGCACCATCATGTTGATAGACGACGGTACTAACAATCCTATCCCCAATCAGCTGAGGTTCAAGGAATTGCTGCAACATGTCCAGATAAATAATCCCCGTAACTGTAGCTTCAGCAAAGGAAAAAGGACCATAAACCTTAGATTTTGTTAAACCCATCCAGACATTAACTTTAGGTGAGTCTCTTTCCCAATTTTGGACGAAATCATTCGGTCTTTCATCTGCCCAAATTCGACAGTTATGGCGATTTACTTTTCCACACGTATGGAAAGTGGCTTCATCACTAAAGAGAATGTTGTCCATTAAATTATCACTCCAGATTTGTTCTACGAGATCAGCACACACAGCACTTCGTCGAGGGAAATCTTCCTCATGTAAATCATGTAAAACCTGCAAATGATAGCTTTTCTTCTGCAAATTAACTTTCAGAATTTTGTGCACAGATGACGTCGGGAGGCCGAGTCTGTGTGATGCAGCACGAACGGACGTACGTGGCTCCTCAGTGATAATTCCGCGTACTGCATTCACGGTAAGATCTGACATACACGGTCGTCCTGATCTTGCTTCATCATTTACAGATCCCGTTCGTTTAAATTTGTTCACCAATTTTCGTATTGTCTTGTCTATTGGCCCCGGCTTATGAAATCTCCTTCTAAACTTCTCTCTGATGTCATTGTATTTCTTTCCCTCGATTCGCCAAATTACTATTGCCTCACGCTCTTCTGTATTCATTCTAAGGGCTTCTGAAAAGAAAAATAGAAAAAAATAATTATTTCACAAAAATAGATCCTGACTTTATGTACACCCTGTATGTAAATAATGGTAATAAAAATTGCTGTAACTTTTTTATTTTTCATTTCTCCAAAAAAGGAATAACTTTTTTGGACTCAGCACGCAAAACCACATAATAATAATGTAACTTTCTAGTTATAAAGAACGGTCCGGATTTTGGAAAAGATCCGATGTTATCTTAAATATATTCTAGAAATTACTAATATATATATATATATATATATATATATAGTAAACCCTCGTCCAATGCGGGGGTTAGGTTCCTCGAGAACGGCGCGTTAGGTAAATCCGCGTTGGACAAACTTAATACCTTATGGGATAAATGAGAATAAGTGAACGCGGCCGTGTAAAGTCTCCCATTAATACTTAGATACATAGATTTTTTATTCACACATAAATGAATTTTCCTACCTATATTGTATATGAAATAAGAACATAATAAAATCATAAACATAATGATATTTACATATGATAAATAAAAATAATTAAATGAAAATAGCACGTATCTTTTCTTCACTCTTTCGGATGGTGCGTATGGTAGACTCATTCACGTGATACTCGCGGCCAAGTGATGTTATGCTCATACCACCACGCAACTTATCTAGAATCTTTATTTTTCCGGCTAATGTCATAACCTTACAACTTTTCTTCTCTTCACTATCACTTGCAGATGCTTTACGTTTTGGTGCCATACTGATGTCTAAGGGTAATAGTAAAACAACGGCAAAATACGACAAAAACAACCCAACACAACTTCACTGAACTTAACGCGGTAGCGGGACTGAGGCAAAGGGTGATGCGAGGGGTGACGCGAGAGGGAGGGAGATGCGGGAGTGTTGGAAAGTGTAGGAGAAAACACTAAAGTGGACATTGGCACGCGTACAGTACTACTGTATTAGAGCGTGTTTGGCGGACCGTGTACAATCAAAGTTTCCGCTTTCGGCAAATAATTGTTCATTTATTTTTCCGTGTATACGCAAATTCGCGCTGGACAAACACGCGTTGGACAAGGGTTTATATATATATATATATATATATATATTCAGATAACGTAGTGGAAGTGCCCTCCACTGTCAGAAAATCCTGTGAGCGCTACTGCAATCAAGTAATTAAGAATAAATAGATTCGGGATGAAAGTCCTCAACAGTCAACTCTGTTACTGAAGTTATTCAATTTACTGACAATTACAGTAACTGATACAAAATGAGTTCCCTAAATGCAGCTTTCACCTTTCTACCATGCATATTAAATAAAGCCCAGAGCTTGTTTGGTCCTATCTTCTGTAGCATCCTCCTTACAGAATCACCACAGCTGTTGCCACCCAGAGGAGCCAGAGACAAGATCTGTAAAAGAGTTAGTATCAAGCTCCATTAATCACCGCATTGATGATTAACCAGTAAATTCATGGTTCTCTGCCTTTAAACTTCTTCCGTAAACTGTATTTTCAAATGCAAAGTTTTGACCATCTTTTGAGCAACAAGTTGATGTGTGGTATATTCTCACACATTCAACAAATTTAGAAGAGAGATTAACTATTTTTTCGTCAGTACGTGTGATAATAACAATTCAGGAAAGCCTCCTATGCAGAGGAAATAATAACTTTCATAGGAGAGTGTAGACATCAATCGATCATGGGTGTACTCCGGGGGAGGGAAGACGTTAGACGGAAGATAGGGAGTGCTGGAACTCCAATTTCTCCTGTCGCTGTCCTCCTTAGCTGATCTTTTTCTGTATTTCATTTACCCTGTGAGGAGTCCAGCCAGCCTTTCAATATTGCCACTCCTAATCCCATAGGGAATTCCACTCACAATACCATAAAAAAAGAACACCAGGACTTGACTATTCATCCATTGAAATTATTTGACTACTATTCTGTCAAAGGCAGACTTCTTGAGAATAGAATCAAAGCAAAGCCTACTAGGGAGTCTTATCATAAAATTTAATTTCATTGATAAATGTTTATACAAAATTGACTAGCAGCGCCCTCTGAAGTGATATACATTATATTACATTACATTTCATTTGGAAAACATGAAGCCACTGTGGCCTATCGAGATTATCCAAGTCATGAGCTATATTTTATAATAATAAAATCTTGCAAAACGTCAATAGGTGTATGAAGGTATAAAGTCGCCAAATATTTAATAATAAAATCTTGCAAAACGTCAATCTCAAGTCAGCTAATTAACATACAACTATTTATTACTACCAAGGAGCCTACATAACTGAAGCTAAGAATATTCACTATTTACAATCTACAGTATTTACTATTTAAAATCTTGCAGAATGTCAATCTCAATTCGGCTAATTAACATACAATTATTTACTACTACCAAAGTAGCCTACGTAAATTAAGCTAAGAATAATATACAGGGTGGGCCGTAAGTTTCCATACATAGGAAAAATAAACATTTTTTTATGGACAACCATTTTTATTTATATAATATGCTCTACATGGTTGCCATTGTTTTGAAAACACATTTCAATACATGTTCCCCACTGTTGATGAACACGCATTAGCACAGTTGACGTTATGCTTGTAATGGCGTTGGTGATACGTTCCTTTAGATGATTTATGTCTCGTATCTTTTCCTGATACACCATGGCCTTCAAGTGCCCCCAAAGATAGAAATCAAGGGGGGTGAGATCTGGGGATCTGGGAGGCCACTCCACAGGACCACGCCGACCAATCCAAGCATCCGGAAACTGCTGATCCAAATACCGACGCACGTGAAGACCATAATGAGGTGGAGCTCCATCTTGCTGGAAGTAAACTGGGAAGTTACCTTCCTCGTTTAGCAGGGATGGGAAAATCTCTTCTTGCAACATGTTAAGATACCTTTCGGCATTAAGATTTCCACTGACAAAAATTGGTCCAATAATTCTGTCACCCCATATCCCGGCCCACACCATCACTTTACCGGCACCTTGCATCTTCGTCGGACTCAGCCAGTTAGGGTTAGCATTACTCCAATAACGTATGTTTTGCCGATTAACCTCTCCATTGACGTAAAAATTTGCTTCATCAGTAAACAAGATCTTACAAACGCATATTCTTAGGGTATCTGAAACATAAAAACAAACGTTTAAATTTTCCTATGTATGGAAACTTACGGCCCACCCTGTACAATATTTACAGTCTACAAACTATCTCTTTCACTCATGAAAGTGTCCAAATTTTTCTTAAAATTAACTAACGAATTACTGTTTATCATATAATATGGCAAGTCCAGTGCGGGATTACCCAATAGGCACAGTACGCAGTAGGCACATGCCTAGAGGCCCCTAAGGTTAGGGAGACCCCGTAGGTTGACTGTTATATAGTCAGTATTATTGAAAGCAAAAAGAATAAATGAATTAATCAGTGAAAAGGTTTTTTTACGGCCAGAAACTCCCAAAAATCTATTAGGCTAATATACCACAATTTCAAACTTTCAAAGGGCTGGGGCCGCCAGATACCACTCCGTACATTACAGGTTTGTTTACATTCACATCATATGCCGTCACGCGGCCATATCTCCCACACGGCTCTCGCTCCCTGTCTCTTATTTCCATTTAGACCTTCATATAGGTAAGTTTTATGCAGTTATATCAGTTACGATCAGAGATCAAGAATCTCGCGTACTCAAAACATTTTCTTGAATGTACTTGGTCCATAAATGTTAAAAACATAATATAATTTTTTTTTTTCATTATGTACATCAAGTGACTTGGATGATCCACGTCACTTGATTGGAAGAAACCTGGACTTCACAGCCAAATGTTGTTGTAAAATGTATATTGTAAATAAATAATAAAATAGTAAGACTTGTTAGTATTATGCTTTTTTATTATTCCTTTAAAAAAGTGTTGTAATATTAAAAAAACGTTTTTCAGTATGATACTATAGTTTTTTTATAACATTACAAACTACGAGGAAGGGCCCCCAAAGTCTTGGTGTCTAGGGGGCCCAAGAGGATTTAATCCGGCACTGGGTAAGTCATTCCAAAAATCTACTACTACATCACTAAAAAAGTATTTTCGTAGATCAAGTCTACAAGTCTGTTTTCTAATTTTCTTATTATTCTCTCGAGTTATTCCATCAGCCTCCAACGAGCAAACGTTGTGTAACTTACACCTAAATTGTCCAACCTGAAAACATTTTGAACATCTGTATCATATCTCCCCTCATACACCATTTCTCAAAACTAAACATACCTAGTTCCTTTAATCTTTCCCTGCATTCCAATCTTCTTAGGTTAGGGATAAGCTTCGTTGCCCTACGTTGCACACCTTCAAGCACCAAGCTTGAATGCAGTATTCTAAGTGAAGCCTAACATAAGAAGCCCGTAGCTACGAGGGCCTCGAGGGGCTCGATCGAGCCCCCGCCCCCTGGAAAAATATTTTCTCTTTGAATGACAGATGTTGATGATATTTAAGTTTTTTATCAAGGGAATTTATGAATTCTTTTATTTTAAGTCTGCATTTTTATACATTTCCAACCTAAGAATAAATTTTCTTTAGCTTATTATTAATGGTCAAAAGTAAATACTGCTGCATATACAGTATTTGTGTGTAATTACTTCACTTATGACCAAAATGTGTGATATATATAAAATAAGATCTGATTCAGGGATGGAGGAAAGTGTTCAGACGCCCTCCAGCAGACCCTCCGTTTGACTTTAGGGGGGCCCTCTGCGAATCTGAAGTGGGAGGCCCCAACTAAACATAAACAATAAAAAATAAAGGGTTACTAAACTGAAATATTGGTTCTCAAGCAATTCTCTATTTACATAACATCTAAACAAACAAACACTTATTTCAGACTCAACAAGTACAAACATTATACAAGAGGTCCATAGAAGATTAAGAGATAGTTGTCTGGAGCACTGACTAAGTAGGCCAATGAATCACTGCATAATGAACATACAACTGCCGACACCAATGCTTCCAGATTTGAGATTTATAAAATATATCGGAGACCAGTCCACTAACCATAGCTTCTATTATCTTATTGACTGACTCACCAAGCCTAGTGATAAATCTAAATCCAAAATTGCGAATGACATTGGCACAGTTAGGCACCTTATTAACTACAAACAACATACTGACACTAGAAGGAACACCATTTATGAATCTTGGAGTTCTTAATAAACTCCAAAAATATTATTATATGCAACATATAATTTCCTCAAATTATACATCATGTAGTTCCACCACAAATGAGCTGTCTACATTGGAGTACAAAAAGTTTTGAACAAAATCAACTTAACATCTAAAGTACACATATGAAATTTTCTAACCAAAGTATTTCCCTGAGCATATAATTGTTTACATTGCCTTAGAATATCACAGTCATCTGAAAGACTATCCGTTAGTATGTGGCCAAGATACTTAGTCTGGGTTACTTCTGACAGCACCATACCATTCAATTGAAATTCAGGAAATTTTATATACTTGTCGGCCTTGGTCCTCATAATCATAACATGACTTTTAGCAGGATTATATTTTATGTCGTTATCCTTCCCATACCTTTCACACACCTTCAAAAGTGTGCTGAGCCCTTTTACAGATGGAGAAATAAGAACTAGATCATCTGCATACATCAGATGATTAACAATCATTGTATCAATATAGCAGCCTATTTTACAGGTGTCAGCACAACCGATAGATTATTCATATAAACATTGAATAAGTAGGGGGATAATATCCCTCCCTGCCTGACACCATTAGTCACAGAGAATGGCTCTGAATTAACCCCACCCCATCTTACAATCATTGTCTGGTGATTTATACCAGAATATTAATATACGGACCAAGTAACCAGATACATTACGATTTACAAGTTTCATGAATAATTTGAGGTGGTGTGCCAACTATCACTAACATAAGTAAAGCTCTCACCAGGAAGACTACACATGGATGAAAGGGTCAAGTTATTATCTTCACAGAAGGCTTTTAAGTGGTTGCTAAACAAAGAATTATAACTAAGCACATTAACATTAAAGTCACCAATAATAGCTACACATGTCGTATCTAACTCATCAATAATACTTCTGACCTTCCCCAATCTGACCTTCCCCAATCTTCTTCATTATCAACTGCCTGAAAAGGCATATAGATACACAGAATTACAAACTTTTTATTGTCTACACAAATTTCTATCCCAATTAGCCAGTTCAAACCAAGTTTTAATTCACTAATATATTTCCCATACCCAGTGGCGTATCAAGGGAGGGGCGAGAGGGGCAACCGCCCCGAGCGGCACTTCCAGAGGGGCGGCAAATTACTGTCAGGCGGGCGCAGTATGCAAAATTTTGGGTTTTTGTTTTAAAATGCAACCCTCCAAAAATTATATCTCATCATTGTCGCGCGTTATTTGTGTACAAAATATCCATGGTTTTGATGAAAAATCATCATTAAATGCTATATATGCCACCTCAATGCCACTATTTCCACAAATAGTTGCGTTAAATTTTCACATCGGAAAGGTTGCCAGCCCTATTTTTCAGACTTTCCCTATATTATTTAGGTTAGGCTTTGCATTCTTTGAGCTTTGATGATGTTAATAATTAATGGTTGTTTTATTTTGCAGATACCCTACTGAATTAGCAAACATGAGCAAACTACAGAGACTGAGTGGTGCTGCATACAAGAATCTTCGCGAAAAAAAGAGGAGGAAGGCAAGCGTGCTGCTAAGCGATTTCATCAGTTAATGGGATTCTCAGACACACCTTCAGTGCCTTCTGGGAAGCAAGGAGATCAACCGCAATGTGATATATCTTTAGAGATAGATGTTCAAGCGGCAACTTCAAGTGAACCCCCAAATAATCAGGATCAACCCTCATCTACATCACAAAGTCACCCACCCACCCATCACCCACAGAGTCTGTTTAACGATTCTGGCAACTGGCCCGTTCCAATGACGGACAATTTGAGAATCGAACTCATTAAACGTGGACCATCACATTTGAAAAACATGAATGGACCCTTTCCAGCTGATTCAAACGTATAGGTCAATGTCAAAAGTTTGGTATTTCAAAACTTTGGAAAATGGCGAAAAAATTGAAAGGTCATGGCTAATCTTCTCACCTTCAAAATGTAGCTTGCATTGCTTTTGCTGTCGTCTCTTCAACAACATCTCCAGTGCATTTGGAAAAGAAGAAGGATTTTTTGCCTGGAGGAAACTGAATCCAAGAGTACCTGAACATGAAAACAGTCCATATCATACCCGATGCTTTGAACAATGGAAAGAGTTGTCTATGCGCCTTCAGTTGAATGCTACAATAGATAATGCACATCAGTTGCAAATAAAACATGCTACTGCTAAGTGGAAAGAAATACTGAGACGAATTTATGACTGCATCATGTTCTTGGCAAAACAAGATCTTGCATTCCGAGGGCACCGAGAGAACTTAAATGAAGAAGCTGAGCTAGCTGGCAATTCTGGAAACTTTTTGGAGTTAATAAAACTAATGGGCAAATATGACCCAGTAATTAGGGAACATCTTACAAAAATACGAATGACTGACAAGATATCCACTACGTATTTGTCACCTAACATTCAAAATGAGTTCATCACACTAATCGGCTGTAATGTTCGAAAATGTATAATTGATAATGTGTCTAGTGCAAAGTACTGTACTTTGCAATAATTTTCGATAGTACACCAGATATATCGCATATTGATCAGATGTCTCAGGTAATTCGCTATGTGTCGATTAAAGATGGTAATGTAGAGGTGAAGGAATCCTTCGTTGATTTTATTAAATTAGAGGGGAAGACTGCTGAGGCAGTTACTGATCTCATTGTCACTAAGCTCCGTGAGGATGGGCTGGATATCCAGAATTGTTATGGTCAAGGGTATGACAATGCTGCTACGATGGCAGGTATTCATCTTGGAGTTCAACGCAGAATTCTTGATGTTAGCAAACACGCTGTTTTCATTCCTTGCAATAACCACTCGCTGAACTTGGCTGGAGTTCATGCCGCGGGACTGAGTCCTAATGCTGTAACTTTCTTTGGAACAATTGAACGAATTTTCGTCTACTTTTCTTCCTCTACTCATCGTTGGGATGTCTTAACAAAACATTCCAAAATCACTGTCAAGCGAGTCTCTGATACGCGGTGGAGTGCTAAGTATGATGCTGTTTCTAGTCTTAAGAAGAACTTGACTCACGTTGTTAGTGCCTTGGAAGAACTGAGTGAAGGGGTCTCCGAAAATCTGGATACAAAGGGCGATGCTGAAGCTCTGTTGACCTCCATCATGTCATACATATTCATTGTGTACTTATTTTTCTGGGATCCAGTGCTGAAAGAAATCAATGATGCTCAGCTATATTTTCAAAGAAAGGGACTTGCTTTGGACCAGTGTGCATTAAAAATGAACTCTTTATCAGTGTTTTTAACTAATGAACGAGAGGCAGTAGTATCAAACGCTGCAGATGCCGCCGAAGAGTTCTGTAATGAAATGGATATCAGTATAGACCGCAGAGTCAGGAGACGGAGAAGAATGCCTGGAGAGCAAGCTCGTGATGCTGGATTGACCGTGCAAGAGGATGTACGCAGAGAATTTTTTGAAATCATGGATCGTTTATTAGCAGAAATTGAAAAACGCACAGTTTGTCTTAAAAACATGAATGATCGCTTTGAATTTCTGTCTCCTTCGTACCTTTTGAATCAGTCCAAAGATGAAGAAATTAATACCAAGGTCAATAATTTTTCTTCCATCTACAATGACATTAATCCAGGAAGTCTACTGGAAGAAATAAAGCGTTTGCGCAGACATTTGCTCAGTTTCGAAAGCATAAGCGTCGACGATGATCCAAAGAACTGGGATATGTTAAAACTACTTCAGTGGATCGTTAAATGGGATCTAGTGGAATCTTTGCCTCATATAACAATTGCCCTCCGGATCTGTCTAACTACATGCATGTCCGTGGCAAGTTGCGAACGAAGTTTCTCGAAACTGAAACTTATAAAAACTTACCTCAGGTCAACTATAAGTCAATCTAGACTGAGCAATTTGGCGATTATTTCAATTGAACGCGAAGTTGCAGAGACAGTGGACATAGAAAAAATCATTCATGAATTTTCTGTTATGAAAGTCCGAAAATTTAACTAGGCATTATACATTATATAGTTATTGTTAAAATTATGTAGTGTATTATGTACGGTACATTATGTAGTATTGTTAAAATTGAAGTTGCTTTATTTAAGTTTTCTTCCAATAAAAGTTTTGTTTAGAAGTGTATTTTTGTAAAGGAATTGTTTTTAAAATTGAAAATTGTTGCAGGGGGGGGGGGCGGCGTTGGCATTTTGCCCCGAGCGGCAAAAAGTATTGGTACACCTCTGCGTACACATACCCCAAAATTATCATTTTTTCAATAATATTATCGTACATTATTATCGATTAATACTCTGCATTATCGTACACTTCCATACTCTGAGATGAATTAAAATCCAAATATATTACTGAACCATGACTGATATTTCGAAATGAAGATTAAAAGCTCATATTATGATACTTTTAAAGGAAGTAATAGGTAATATGCACAGCTTTTTGAAAAATAGTATCTTATCAGTGGCAAAGTAAGGGAAAATATAAACACAAATGTCATAATGCAAACATATATTTGTAACGTTTTATTACAAACATATTACAAATTATTTACAAATTTTATTACAAATTATTAAATTTTATTACAAAGATATATTTGATACGTTTTCATACAATTGTGCACTAGACATGCGAGCCAGCATATCATTAGATGGGGCAAAATTTACATATGACCCTGACCTCTTTAAACACTCAGATGAGAGGATACCTCCGTTAACAGTAACAGTTTTAATTTTATTTCTTTGCTTAGTTTTGAAGAGATTAACTTTGCTGAATACTCTCTCATACTCGGTATTTGAATGTGGTAAACTGAGTGTGGTCAATGCAAACTTTGCCAGATCTACTAAATATGGCTCTTTATGCAACACTGCAGCTCAGAACTTATCAGGTGACTCTACTTCATCAAAGGTTAATTTCTCACAATACATTGGCATCATTCGCCACTGGTCATCTAACTTCTGCGATAATGACATATCATTTGGTGACACGATCAAAGGAAGTTCAGCAGTGAGGGACAATAAAGAAGGTGATGCTTTCCTAAAATCTGATGACATAGCATTTTTTGGTGTAAGATACACAGTTTTAAGATTACACTGTCACTGAAATCATATCTTTTCTTTATTTCACTACATCCTACTACTAGGAAGCTTCAACATCGCTGAAAAAATCCTATAGCTGAGTTTTGTTGTCATTTACACTAGGGTTTTGTTAGCGGGCTAAAGATAAAGTAAAGGCCAATTTGAGGCTTTATTCAACATAAACATAGCATAGATCTGAAACACAGAAAACAATAATTAGTAAAGACTTGTTACACAGAAAACAATAATTAGTAAAGACTCATTACATTCCTCTCTTCTTTTATTACGTGATCACAGAAAACAATAATTAGTAAAGACTCATTACATTCCTCTCTTCTTTTATAATACGTGATACATTGCACGGTAAGAAACAAAACGACAAGTTCAAGATATTTTGGAAGAAAGAAGAGTCTACAAGTTTAGGCGTTGAGCTGGGTATCTGATTCGAGTGCTTCTTCTCAGAGGGGGACTCGTCTCGGAGGTTACTGACACAGGTGGGCCTCTCTCGACTTCGACTGGAGTCGCTTCGACGGGAGCTGTTGGGACCGTGTGTCGGCGGATCTCAGCGGGTTCTGAGTCGTCCGTTAGCGGGGTGGAATTGATTGGCGGACTGGGTACGGGGGGTTCATAGTGATTCGTGTCATCCGTATTGCTACGTCCCGCCGGTGCCAGGTCCCTGATGGATACGGTATCTTCTCTCCCATTCGGATGCCGTATAAACGCGTAGTTGGGGTTTGCCTCAATTAACTCAACTTCCTCGACGAGGGGGTCGTTCTTGGATCGGCGAATGAATTGGCGAAGGAGTACAGTTCCCGGAGAAGACAGCCACGTCGGTAGTGCAGAACCGGTAGAAGTACGCCGCGGGTGCGTGAATAGACGCTCGTGAGGAGTTTCGTTCGTGGCCGTACACAGCAGCGATCTAATCGAGTGCAGCGCGTCTGGTAGGACGGACTCCCATTGCGACATCGGCAACCCGCGATCTTCTATGGCTAGTTTGATGGTGTTCATGATGATTCCATTGTAACGTTCGCATTGCCCGTTTCCTTGGGGGTGATACGGCGTTGTGCGACTAGTCGCGATACCATGTTTAGTTAGGAACAGTTTTAGTTCCGAAGACATAAACGATGTCCCTCGATCTGTGTGGATGTAAGAGGGAGTTCCGAAGGTAGAAAATAACTCGGTGAGACGGGCGATAACGGTTGACGTGTTCGTATCACGGCACGGGAAGGCAAAAGGAAAGCGTGAATACTCGTCGATTACTGTTAGGATGTAAGGTCGCGAAGTTGCGCTCGGAAGCGGGCCTTTAAAGTCGATGTTAAGTCGGTCAAACGGGGACATGGCCCGTATTAAGTGACTAACTTCTGGTTTATAGTACTGTGGCTTACATTTAGCGCATGTTTGGCATTCCGACGTAACTCGTTTGATGTCATCCACTGAGAATGGTAGGTTCCTAGCTCTCACAAAATGAGTCATTCGGCGGACTCCTGGGTGTATCAGATTAACATGCAGCTGGGCGAGGGATATTCTTGGAGTAGCAGCGCAAAAGGATCGCGACAATGCGTCTGCGGCTCGGTTCTCGGGGCCCGGTCTGTATTTTATTGTGAATGAGTAGCCGGCTAGTTCTACACGCCAACGGAGAATCTTATCGTTCTTAATACGACCAGTAGCTTTTCCATCGAACATGAAAGATACGCTCCGCTGGTCGGTGACGACAGTAAAGTGTCGATAAGCTAAGAAGTGCTTCCACTTGCGAATGGATTCGATTACAGCGTATGCCTCCTTTTCAACGATGTGATGGCGACGTTCTGTGTTATTCAGAGCGCGAGAAAAGAACGCCACCGGGCGGCCGTTCTGGGTGAGGGTGGCTCCGATTGCTGAAGAGGAAGCGTCCGTCTCCACAGTGAACGGCAGTTCTTCATCGATTGAACCGACGACAGCTTTCGAGATATCATCTTTGAGTGTTTGGATCGTTGATACTTCCTCGCGAGTTAATGGGAATGATGAAACGTTGAGCAGAGGTTTGATCTTGAGGGAATAGTTCTGAATCCATTTAGCATAGTATGCGAATAGTCCGATTACGCGTTGTAGAGACGACTTGTTGCGAGGAGTTTGAAGTTCTTGTAGTGGCCGGAGGCGTTCGGGATCGGGCCGCAATACGCCATGAGAGATAGAATATCCGAGCAGGTGCACTGATGTCATCGAAAGCTTGCATTTTTCCTTGTTTAGACTCAGATTTACTCGTTTAGCGGCTTCCCAGAAATGTCGAAGGTTCTCATCGTGCTCTTCCCAAGTGGTTCCGCAGATGGTGAGATCGTCGAGGTAGGCGTATGTTGATGATAAGTTGTTCGAGGATATGAATTCGTTCATGACGCGCTGGAAGGCCGCGGCTCCGTTAGTTACTCCCATAGGGATCCTTCTGAATTGGTATAGATTTCCGTCAGCCTCGAATGCTGTGAAAGGTCGTTCAGACGGATCGATTTCTACCTGGTAGTATGCGCTTGACAGATCAATTACGCTGTAGTATTTGTGTTGTGAGACTTTGTTGGCTATATCATCGATTCGCGGAAGAGGATATGCATCTAGCATGGTAAATCGGTTGACGGTTTGAGAGAAATCGATTACCATGCGTTTTTTTTTTGTTTCGGTAGATGTGATGACTACTTGAGCACGCCAGGGTGAGTTACTGGGTTCAATTATCTCATCCCTGAGTAGCTTTTCGATTTCTTTCCCAATGAAAATTTTGTCCTCAGAGCAAAATCGTCTGGACTTCGTGGCGATGGGACGACAATCGGCAGTTAAGTTGCCGAATAGTGGTGGGGCTGAAATTCTTGATCGAGTAAGGCCGCATATATGGAGTGCTGGCTCCGGACCTCCGAAATTGATGTTCAATTCCTTGTGTCTGATTAAGAATGGGGTACCGAGTATTATGTCAGCGCACAGATCCGACAAGACGGATAGTTCGAGCTTTTCGTAGTCGCGGTCTCCCATCGTAACCTTCACTGTACATCGACCTGAGATGGCTGCGGATAGATTAGGAAGCGCCATTGATACGACGCCCGAGTGCGGAAGAATGGGCAGCTCTAAGTGTTTGGCTAGATCCTCACGAATGAAGTTGTCCGAGCTGCCAGTATCCAACAAGGCGAGACACGAACGGCCGTTGACGAGGATATCGACTGTTGAGTTGGTAGGCATGGAGGAGCTACACGATAGAGTGGTACTAATGGTCGCTAATGCTGCGGCTGAATGAGACGCTGTGGTTTTATCCTGTTTTTGACGTGCCGAGGAAGTACTTGAGCGGCAGACTTTGGCCCAGTGGCCGGTCTTTTCACATTTCGCACAGATAGAATCCTTTGCCGGACACCTGCTTCGTGGGTGGCGTCGAGACCCGCAGAAGAAGCACAGAGCGGCTTTGTTGTCGAAATTCGTAGCGGCTGAAGAGTTTGGGAGATCGTCTCCTTGGACGCAGGCAGGCCGGGCAGAGTCAGTAGTCGGCGACGGTTCGTGGCGAGAGCCAGTGGCTGCAACAGCACCGTAATGAGTGAGGTACGATTCTGAGTTTTTCTGGGCCTGATCTAATGTTCGAGCCTGGACGATAGCCTTTTCCAGTGAGAGTGTGTCATTTTCGAGTAAGCGGGTGCGGATGGCGCTATCTCTAATTCCTCGGATGAAAGCGTCTCTCACAGATGAACTCCTGTTTTCGTCGGCGGAAACCGATTTGAAGTTGCAGTCATTGGCTAGTTGTTGAAGAATTTGCAAGTACTCATCGAGGGTTTCCTCGGGCTTTTGGTGACGGGTGGACAACAGGTGGCGAGCGCATACCTCGTTTGGCTTCTTGACGTAGGTGGCCTCTAAGGCTGCCATGGCATTCTCATAAGTAGAGCAGTCTTGAATGATATCAGCGACATCGGGGCCGATATGTATGAATAGAACCTCCAATTTATTGGGGTTGTGTTCGGCGATAGTACTCAAGAAATATTTGAATCCGCGCGACCATAATTTCCATAGTTTCCCAGCTTGGGGAGAATTCGGAGAAGTAATAAATTTATCCGGGCGAATCACCTTCTCCATGATATAGTAAGATTACTGGATGAATATTTGCTTGCTGTATCTGAAAGGCCGACTGAATGGCTGATTGAAATGTTGAATAAATTGTGGTGCCGCGTTTGTTAGCGGGCTAAAGATAAAGTAAAGGCCAATTTGAGGCTTTATTCAACATAAACATAGCATAGATCTGAAACACAGAAAACAATAATTAGTAAAGACTTGTTACACAGAAAACAATAATTAGTAAAGACTCATTACAAACACTTTAACACCTAAGTACATTTCATTGTCCCTAAGATGTTTATCATGCCTAGCAGGATCTAGGGTTGGCAGATTTTTATTTATATTTTTTAAAATATATATTATTACAAAATATAAATTTCATTTTTACAAATTTAGTATAGTTTTATAATATATAAACAAAATAAGGGGGAGAATTATCATTATCATTATTGTTATTAGAATTATTATTAATTAATTTAAAAATATTAATTTTTATAAAATATCAAGTTGACAAATTTCCAACCCAAAATTATCGTACAAACCGTACAATAATAGAAAATGGTATTGTACACATCGATTTGAGGGTGAAATTATCGTACTTCTGGCAACGCTGGCTCACTGTAATACTTATTTAAGAGATCTATATCGTTTACATCATCACAGGAGGGATTCCTACAAACCAAAGCTTCTGCAGGAATCCTCACAAGCCTTAGTAGTGCATCAGTCTGCATTGTATAGTAATCTACCTCAGAGTGACTAAGATTTGACCAATTAACCTTATAGTAATCAGCATTATCACAGTCATTGTCTAAATCAGGTGCTTCTATACAATCAAGCCCTACTACAAATGGGATATGATCAGATTCAAATACATGATAAGGTATGGACATGCTATTGATTATATTATAACCATCGTGGGAGGCTATACAGTAGGGCGGATCGAAAATGAGGTTTTTAAACTTTTTTTCGAAATTCAAATATGGCTAGTGCGGAAAATATGTGGGTGCTATAGATAATGACTGTGCATAAATATTAGTCCTGCGAAATTATATCTTCAGGTGCCACAAAGCCGTCGAAAAAAGTGAAATATAATGATTTTCTTATATTCTGCATTAGTACAATAACTGAAACTTACTTGTTATTATTATATATTAAGTGTTCCAATTACCAAAATAGTTACTGAATTACGCAGCTCTTAGTTTATTTAGATCAATGTTCTTTTGATTAATGATCTAAATAATCCAGAACTCACCACGAGGAGGTGGCTGCGTGTCGAGCTCCACCCATGCCCTCCCAACCACCCATCCTTGCGCATGTTTTTTTCTATTAACGTTTTATTTAAACTATATATTCAGCTTTACTTTCGAATGATGGCATTTTTTTACGTGACTGAAGTGTTGATCTTATGAAGCCATCTCGCGCGTTCAATCCAAATACTTTTGATGATGCTTCAGTCACTAATTTTACCATTCTTTCTACTACTTGTGTATGACAAGGGAATTTCTCGAATGGAGGGGTACTCTTGTTTTCTATGAATTCTTCAATCTCATTTTCTGTCAGGTGTCTTGTCACAGGTGGTTCAGTGACAATGCATTTTTGCCAATTAATTAAATCAGTATAATCAGTAGCTTCAAATTGAATAACAGGTACTGTGAAACGCCTCACAACTTTTTCCTTGTTTGTTTGCCTTGCTTTCTTTATTCGCCTCCACGCTAATTCTCTTATGGCGCTGCGGTCATCATGAATCATTGATGCTAGAATATTTTCTGGATTTGCAAAAAATACATTTCTTTGTATGACAGGGTTTACAATATCCTTTACTTCGTCATTCAGTGTTCTTGTTAGTTCAATAGTTTTGAAAACATGTTTTGAGCCATTGACAAAAGACGTACTTTGCTTAATAGAAAACCACATTGGGATGTAGACCTTCATTATAAAAGAAGCAATGTTCATGAGGTTCTCAGATGGACTTACAGTTGAAACGTATAGACGAAGCAAACGATTTGCTGTAGTCAGAGATGGGCACGATCTTGATCTTCAAGATCAGATCGTGATCTTGAAGATCAAGATCGTGATCTGATCTTGATCTTGAAGATCACTTTTATTATGGTGATCTTGATCTTGATCTAAGATCACTTTATTTCTTGTGATCTTGATCTTGAAGATCACTTTAGACTTCAAGATCACTTTTAATTTCAGATTCTTAAATATGCCGCTATGCGAATGTCATTTGTTTTTTGTCCAAGCGACATCTGGTGGCAACTTTGTTCAACACCGACTGTTTATGTTTTCTGTTAGTTGGGTGACTTGCGTCATGCGTGGGCTCATGGAAGGTGTAGTTGCTGTGGAATTTAGGCTCGTAAAAAGTGTAATTTACTGTGCAATTATGTTAAAAGTGTTCTATTAATATATTATTATATATAGGCATAAAATATAGCCTATAGGTCCGTATTCATAATAAATTAATTCTAAACATATTTTATTTACAGATTGAATTTTTTAATAATGAGTGCAATTTTACAACTTCAACAGGCTCCCAAGGGAACCAAATATTCTAGGTTGTCACCAGAACAGTATTCAATATATTTAGATAACAATGTTGGTAATAAGGATCAATCTGTGCTATTGAACGGAAAATATTTTCAAATTGTCGAAAAAACTGGAAACAGTATCAAAGTTATTTGTAGGCAGTGTACAAAGAAAACTACAATTCTGTCTGCTGGCCTCGACTCAACAAGCAATCTTCTGAGGCACCTCAGGGTTAGTACTACTTAGTAACTAAGTAGTAAGTAGCAACATTAACATAATGGTTCAAGTCATATTTTAAGTGACTGGTGCCATACAAGACTAATGCTACATTTACATAGACGTCCATTTGAATATATTGTGCACTTCAGATATTAATAGATTATGGACTAGTAACTACATTAAAAACTGCCGATATCCAACTATAATAAAACGCCAGGTGTATCTGTCTTTCTCTCTGTCTGATCCATGTCTGTAATTTCTCCTATTTAGTTACTGAAGGACGAAATTCGGCTTTCAATTTAACATAGGATAAAAATGCACTGATCATGGTGAAAATAATTTTAGTTAAAGATAACAAAATTTTAGAATCTTGTTAAGTATTAATTTCAACTAGAAGTTTGATACTCTGATAAATATTATACAGGGTGTTCAAGAAGTCTCTCCGCATGATAATAATTTATTTTCTTGTGCAGAAACTACATTCGGATCTTTTGGGTGAATATGAATCGGAGAAGAAATCTCGCAAGCGTCCAGCTAAAGAAGAAGATGCCAGCGGCAGCAATGCTGGCCCTGCCAAAATTGCCAAGCAGTCAACACTAAGCATGTTCCACATTTCCAAGCAAAAACCAGGACCACCAATATGCAAGGATATCCTTGAAAAGAAGATTCTCTCGCTTGTGGCTAATGGGCTCCTACCATTGAGCCTAGTTGAACTACATGAATTTAAGGATCTTCTTTCATGTTAGTATAACTCAAATATTTTGCTATTTTTTCCATAGCTAATATCTGATTAAAATAATTAATCATATTATTTGTATGAACATTAGACTATCGCTAGCCTAGCTAAATATTTTGATATTTTTTCCATAGCTAATCTATTGTATTTGTTTTAATTTTTAAATATTTTTTTCAGACGTCAACCCGGCTGTTCAGGTGCCATCTAGACGCACCCTGGCTAGATCTCTTGCAACAACAACCAGTACAATGAAGGAAGACATACAAGCAAAACTGGCAGCAGTTGACCATGTGTGTGTTACATGCGACATATGGTCAACTAATCACCGCAGTTTCATGGGAGTCACTGCGCATTGGGTATGCTATTGATTTAGTGTATTATTTTTATATAATTGATAAATTGACCATTGGTGATAGACTGATAGTCTGATAGACTTATAGTATAATCTTTTCAATTATTCGACATGTGTTCCTCATTCATTAATTTGGTGAGTCTTCATTTTGCTGTGATTCACAGTAATTTCACACTAATTCACTGATTCTGTCATCTGTCATTGTGTCTGATTCACAGCAAAATGTGGAAGAGTCCATATTCACAGGCTGTGAATATGGACTCTTCCACATTTTGCTCTTATGGGATGGGTCACTGATGTGGTGGTATGGTAGGCGACTCATCGCTGAATTGCCTCCTTTATATCACATAGTTCTTCTCTTCAATGTTTGGTGGCGCAGTTTAGCTGGTGCGTGTCTAACCAATATTATTAAATTAAGCTTAAAAAAATGTTCATACAAACATTGATTTTATATTCTTACATTACAGATCAATGATGACTTGTCGCGAGGATCAGCTGCACTGGCATGCCGAAGATTTCGTGGAACACATAGCTTTGATAAAATTGCTGGAATATTGGACAGGATCAACTCGGAGCATGGTTTATCTTATAGAAAAGTTGTATCTACAGTCACCGACAATGCATCGAACATGGTGAAATGCTTTAAAGAGTTCGGTGTTCGTGTTCAGAATCGTACTGACGACATTGATGAAGATGATGCAGATGAAGATGATGATGAAAAGATTCAGATGAAGAGGTTATCATCAGCAACTTTCCTGAACATTCAGGAGAGCATGGAGAGGAGTCAGTGAAACTATCATCCCATATTCGATGTGCCTCCCACACATTGAACTTGGTAGCAACAACTGATGCAGATAAAGGACTGAATTCACCTGGACTAAAGAAGATAAAGCATTCTGCAATGGGAAAATGTTCGGCGCTGTGGAATGCTGCTGGTAAACCCAAGTCAGCAGAAAAAATACAGGAAATAACTGGCGTCCAATTTAGGTACCCATGCGTCACCCGATGGAACTCAATGTACGACTCATTAAGCCAAATATATAAACATAAGAACGACGTGAATGTAGCTCTTGAAGAACTGAATCTACCCATCCTCAAAGACAATGAATTGGAATTTATTTCAGAATATTTGTCTGTTCTAAAACCAATTGCAGCAGCCCTCAACAAATTACAGGCAGAGAAAGAATGCTACTACGGTTGTCTTCTTCCAACAGTCCTAGTGACTCAAGATGCCCTCGCAAGATTGGAGCCTATCCAACCAAACGACCTGCGCTTGAGACACTGCATGCCATTACTGGCAGCAGTCGTCTCTGGCTTCAATGCCAGATTTGGTCAACTGATGCCGTTTTGGCCTCAGTATCTCATCCGTATTTCAAACTTAGATGGATATCATTGTTGCAAGGGCCTAATTTCGGCGATCATGAAGCAATCAAGTCTCAAGTAAAAGACAAGCTGCAAATGGCTGTAAGAAATTGTAATTCTGACAGCAGTGGTAATAGTTCGGTGAACTCAGACTCATCATCTGAAGACGATTTCTTCAGAACTATGGACGGCTCATTCTCTGCTCCTAACAACAAGGAAGACTTGGAAGTCCTCAATTATTTGCAGGACACCAGTAAGGCACTCGACTCTTTAGATAGGTATCCTGCTATAAAGAAGATCTTCAAGAGGTATAACACCACGCTACCTTCCTCTGCACCAGTGGAACGGTTGTTTTCGTTTGCTGGCATGGTTCATAGCCCCAAACGAAGTCGTCTCTCGGATGGTAACTTTGAACAATTGGTTTTGCTGAAAGCAAATGTTTACAGCGGTTGAACATTAAATTAACACTCTTAACTTGCGGTAAAACTGTAAAATTAAATTCTATGTAAAAAATGTTTACTTATATATGCTGACCATTCATTGATATGGGTTATGGACCTGGTGAAATGAGAATTGAGAAAAATAGAACTAAAAACTATATGTAGGTCATTTAATAGTTTTTTCTTTGCTGATAAGTTATGATAATACTAAGTTTTAAGTTTACCACCTGAAAAACTGAAAGGGGAATCGTCAATCCCCGTGGTTTAGATCAGGTGACATGGGTAGGATGCGATGCTTGTATTGCCTCAGCCCTCAGGGGAGTATTAGGAGTGATACTTTTCAGGAGTGATTAACAAAATAATTTGTTTTTGTTTACTCTACAAGAGTACAACTTTTTTCAATTCATATAAAAGTGATCTTAAAAAGTGATCTTGAAAAGTGATCTTCAAGATCACGATCTTGATCTGGATCTTCAAGATCACATTTTTCTGGTGATCTGATCTTGATCTTCAAGATCACATTTTTCTGGTGATCTGATCTTGATCTTCAAGATCACCAAAGTTGGTGATCTTGCCCATCTCTGGCTGTAGTCAGCCATCGTGAATGTGCCATTTTGCCTGGACTACGATGAGCAAGATCTGGAGAGCAATATCCCTTTGTTATGGCCTGATGAATATCAATTAGATATTTTTGGTCGGTGCTAAGATCTTCACAGTCTACAGTTGGTTCCTCAGCATCAATCCTTTCAAACTCGACAATAGGAAGACTCTCACAGTTCTCTAATTCCCTGCCAATAGGACCGGTGAATCCGCGGGGGCCAGATGTTTTTCCATCCAGCTTTGCAACTAAATGGCGTAATGGCAATTCATTGGCATGGAGCTGGCACACTAAATGTTGAACTGGCTTCTTCAGCTTCAATTCTATAAGCCTTATAACGCCTCCCTTTTCTCCAGTGTTGACTGCTGCACCATCGCATCCAATGGCAACAAGGTTTTCCAGGTTCATGTCATTATTTCCAATATACTCAAACATTCCTTTACATATTTCTTCAGCTGATCCAGAATTCACAGAATAATGGCCCAAATAATCTGAACCAGGTTCTCTCACTAAAGTGATATGTTCTTCTGTTACCTTCTTCTGATATACTTTGGACTCTTTTTTTTCTTGGAAGAGTGTAGAATCTTTTCGACCATCAAAATAGATTCCTCTGATTGGGACCTGATTTTGATCTTTCATAATTTCTGATCTCTTCTTTTGTCTTTCTCTTCTGATTTTACTCCTATCCACTACTTCAGATGTATTGTCAATAGAAACTTCTCCAATATCTTGCAATACTGCACTAACAATGAATGCTGCAGCTCGATCTGAAACTGCAGTCCTGTCACAAGCAGTAGCCACTGAAGGTAGATTTGTAGTTTTCCTTTTCTTGAATAATTGTTCTTCAGGTTGTTCGAGCTTTCTCTTCGAGCTAACTGGCTCTGGAAATGTATCGTCTGATATTTCGCCAGATTCACTTTCACTATTTGATGTCGATGATGATAATTCAACATTTGTATCCTGCAATTTCTCCTGTGAAGATTCTTTGGTGAGCCTCACAGCTTCTTTTTGCTTTCTTAGCAACGTAGATACTTTTTTCTTTGAGAGTGTAATATCTACTCTATCAATAAACAGTTTTCTTTCACTCCTTTGATCTAAGAGGAACGTCACTTCTTCCTTTGGAACCGTTTTTTCTTTGGGACAAGAACATTGTGTTAGTACTTTGCACTTGCACGCTGCAATGTCAAAAAGTTTCGTGTGTGCTTCTTTTTTGAACATATCCATCTTTGCTTTGTAAGCTTCAGAATTTTTTCTGCTTTGGTATGGCTTCATAATGACACGATACTTTTCGTGGTAGCTTCTGAACATTGTTTCAATTCGCCTGTCTGACAGAATTGGGACGGAAGCACTTTCCCAAATTGTTTTCAATTTATCAACAACTTGTTTTAATATTTGAGATATTGAAGGATCTTTATTAGTATTCTGTTTCAAATCGTTTCTTACAAACAAGTAATATTTAAAAACTCCTTCGTATGTAGGAAGATTCCTGTGCCACAAATCTTCCCCCATACCAAACATGGGGCACTCAGTTGAGGCCCTGGTTGATTTTGCACAAACTCGAGACATTTTGAAAGTATACAAATCTGAAAAGAAAGAGCTAATATCAATTATACATTAATTTCAGTTAATAGTACATGGCAAACTTAGGGCAACACAATACAGAAATGCAAAATATATAAGAAATATAGTTTAGACTATCTGAGTAACGCCAACAACAGAACACCCACCTGCTACGAGAGCGACAGCTACACTGAACCGAGGTAGTCACGTGACAGCTGAGTGAGCTGACTATAGAAAACTGTTTTTAGAGAATAGAAACTTTTTTAAAGGTTGACTGAGCTATTTTTATACAAGTGTGAATAAATTCTTGTCTATTGTGCATCGTGGACTCTTCTGTAATTATTGGTTAAAATCTGCTTTTTTCAATTTTTTTCAATATTGAAGGTCATTGTGGCACCTGAAGATATTAATGTTATGATTTTAAATTTATACCAGCTTATTTCCTCACTACTCCCCAGGCATCACTAAATATGTTAATGAGTCATTAGGGAGTAGCAATTTACTGGCAAGTTTGTTGTCGCATGCCTCACAGTAATTGATAAGAAGACATTATCCCTAACTGATACAATAATTAGACAACTTCACTTCTTTCCTTTACACTTTAGAAGCACCATCAAATTAAACTTAGCACCAACGATTTAGTCAGATACAAAAATACATGCTGTTTTGTTCAGCCCGATAAATGAACAGACCGCGTTCCGCTTTTTATCTTTTTGTGTTGCCATTCAGCTTTCTTTTAGTAACTTTTCCCTTTAGTGACTTTTAGACTATATACATATATATATATATATATATATATATATACACGTTACCTCACTCCTCTCCTACAAGTTGAGTCTGTCAGGGGGGTGAGAGACCCTAGACGACCTGCGGAACGGGGTTGATGTAGTAGGAATAGGTGCAACCTGCATAGGCGGGCGAATTGAACCATTTTCAGAAGGATCGGGTCTCCCTTCCGGAAGACTCTGGTCATCCTGCAGACCATATCTGATCCTGATGGCGTTTAATAGAACGACCATCTTCTAGTTGGCACTTGAAGGAAACAGGGCCCGTTCTCGCCTGCACCGTTGCAGGAACCCATTTTGGTCCAGCCCCATAGTTGCGAATCATAACTAGATCATTAGGTTGCGCTCCTATAACTCTCCTTTTTTTTAGTGTCATGATACAACTTCTGTTTTTCCTAATGGCGTAAAACTTCGCAAAAGCTTTTGATTCATTTCAAAGTGAAAAACTAGTGGAAGCTCTCATGAGATATAAGATTCCACCAAACATAGTAGAAGTCATAATAAAAATCTATAAGGGGGACAGAACCACAATGAAGCTAAATGATGAGCTATGTAAAGAAATAGAAGTAAGCAGTGGAATAAGACAAGGATGTATTCTATCAGCAACTCTATTCAAGTTGATGACATACCAAATTCTGCAGAAGTTGGATAACGAAGATATAGGATATAAAGATGATAAATTTAAAATACATACATTATTTTTTGCGGATGATGGATTACAGCTATCAATGTCAATAGATGAGGTAAGTGATAATATCAATTGAAGTAATACAAATAGGGAGGACATATGGCCTAGAGATTAACAAAAACAAGAGTAATTTTATAATATTCATAAAAAAAGATGCACCAGACCAGATAGAGGGAATTAAAGTGGTAGATTCAATAAAATATTTGGGTATATAACAATTAACAATACACGGAATTGTTTCCAAAAGCAAAAAGAACTAATGTTACAAAAAGGACAGAAAATGGCAAATATGACCTAGCCTACTCAGTAATAGAAAAAAGTTGTAATAAACTGGTTGTGGGGAAGGCATTCTGGAATGGCTTGGCGCTGCCATCAATATTATATGGAATAACTATTATAGAACTAAACAAAACAGAAATTCAACAGCTACAAAGATATGAGAATGGAGTATACAAAACGATACTATCAGCAGGAAGAAGTGCGGCTGTGAGTGGTTTGAGGGGAGAAATAGGGGCATCAATGATGAGAACAAGGATAATGAAAGGAAAGCTCAACTATGTAAAAAATATTTTGAAAAATACACAAGCAGGTTGGTTGGTGAAATATTCAGAAAAGTAAAAGAAAAAACAAGAGGGAAGTGCATGGAGGAGGTTGAGGGATATATGAGGGACTTAAGAGTAAATATAAAATACCCAAAAGACTGCAAAAAAGAGGAACTGACGAACAAACTACGTAGCTGGGATGTGGACAACTGGAGGAAAGATATGGATGGAAAGGAAAGTTTAAAAATATATAGGAAATGGAAAGGAAACATTGGAGATACAGAGGATATATATGATAACACCCCACCTCAACCATACTGTACAGATGTAGGACAAATAATTTAGAACTTAGTGACATAAATAGATGTATAGGAGGGGACACCAAATGCCCCATGTGTGCATATGAAAAGAAGATCCAGCATTTCTTGTTGGATTGTAGTGCCTATAGGGAGGAGAGAGTAAAAGCCATCGAATTACAGCAGCCTTTTATGGCAGGCAAAGAGATTATTGGAGTGTTTATCTTTAGGAAGGAAACTATAGACCACAAAAAACAGACAATATATAAATTCTGGAAAATACGATATCAAACGGTTAAAGCACAGCACAGAGGGGGAAGACATCAGGAGGTGCCGTTGAAAAGGCTATCACCTCCGACATTTCAAGACATCACAATAGGGTCTGATTTTGTCCACTGCTCTATCTGTACTTGAGTTACTGTCGTGGAGTACAAAAACGCCACCAAGTGAACCCATTCTGTAGATATAGGTACGCATTCATTCGAATTTTCTAAAGGCAACCTACTTAGAGCATCAGCCGTACCTGGAAGTTTGCCTGACCGATGTACTAAGTCAAATTTATAGACTTGTAGAATCAGTGCTCATCGTTGAATCCTACCTGAGGCCATAACTGGAATATTATTATTCGGTGAAAATAAACCTAAAAGAGCTTATGGTCAGTAATTAGTTTGATTTCATGACCCCATAGATAGAAATGAATTTTTTTTACTGCAAATACTAAGGCTTCACGTTCAAGTTGTGTATATCGCCTTTCAGTCTCAGTGTTCTAGAAGCAAAACAGATAGGTTAATAACACCAATGTGGTGAGATAACACTGTCCTAATTCCATAAGAACTGCTATCCACTGAAACGACAGAGGAAGTTTAGGATCATAATGCACTAGGAGAGTGGACTAGTAGTACGCCCTTTGAAGACTCAAATACTTCTTTTCGGGGTAAAGATTCGGTAGAACACATCCACCCAAATTAGTAACGAAAATAGGTTTGTCTGGTGTATTTCATGCTGTTTCAATTGAATCTGACATTCATTTTTGGTGCAAATACACCATTATAGAGACACCCCCCCCCCCCCCCCCCCCGGCTTTAAAGAAGAAGGAAACTGTGGGCTAAGAAGGCTAGAATCAATTGAAACAGCATGAAATACACGAGAAAAACCTATTTTTGTCAGTAATATTCACAGCAAAAGTAACCTAACCTAATGAAAATACTACAATTTAACTTAAGCTAACTAATTGTCAAGGGCATATAGTTGATCTAACTAGGTATATGTTTGACCTAACTTGGCATACAGTTGACCTAACTTGGCATTCAATTAACCTAACTGGGCCTGGGTACCCCCAGTGGTGGATCTACTATGAAACTAATGAAGCTTAAGCTTCAGGGCCCCTAATCCAGGAGGGGCCTTGAAGCAACTTTTTTTAATGAGTGAATTTTTCAATAAAATTGATGGAGTTTTTTAAGTGTTTGTTATTAAAATAAGGCTATTTTAGTGATAGAATCATAAGCCAATGGGTTGAAGTACTTAATATTGACCTTAGAATATGCTCTAATTACCCATTTCATATGGCCTCAAAATGCCCCTGTAATTGGTCAAATTTCAAAATTTTCTCAGGGGCTTGCAGCGCCCGAACCCCCAACTGTATTGGCTCGCTGAGCTCGCCAGAATCTATTCAGTCTACATTTTGGTAGCTGGATCCTCGAATCCTTTGTTGGTGCACGGCTTAATAGTTCTATAGCTCAGCCCTTAGGCTAGAACCAATTGGAACCATAAAAAGACATCTGAATTCTCAATTCAGGCTGCACTTGTCTCGCTTGTGCATTTTAACACCAAAAATCAGATTTTCACCTCTTTATCCTAATGAGCCCCCTCTGATGACGAAGGGGCCCCCATAACAGTTCAAGCTTCAGGGTCCCAAAAATGTAGGTCCGCCACTGGGTACCCCTAATATAACCTAGGCCTAGTTTGAAATATTATTAGTGAACTTATATTAATTAAATTCATTACCATACTGAGGACACGTAAGAGAGGTCTTGAGCATGCTGTGAGCTTGAAATATAGCGACAGCAGTGCTATTGTCCCTCAAAACTTGTTTAATAATGTCCTACTGGGACTTAAAACATCGGTATTAGTTACTTTTTAGCCCAGAATGTTTCCTGACAATTTTGAGGGGTTGTACATTAATGTCTCAACAGGTACAAAATATTTATCAATAACATTTCCATCGCAAATGTTTAGTTTATGAGATAGTTATTTTGTTGAAATTTTTTTTTTTTTTGAAGGGGTATTCTATCGTTGTCATAATAGTAGGTGGTACCATCTAGCGACGAACTGTGTAAACATTTGGTAATTATTCATTTTTTATACCTAGTCTATTTTTATGATGAGAACAAACTTTTCTGGTCAATTTTGAGGTGTTTTGCACGAATCTGCCATCCATTTCCTGTGCAAATGGGTAGTTTTTGAGATATCATCATCTCGAAAACAATGCATTTGCACAGGAAATGGATGGCAGTTTCGTACCAAACACCTCAAAATTAACCAGAAAAGTTTGCTCCCATCATTTTCATTTAAATTAATGAAAATATTGCGACTTAACCTAACCGGGTATTCAATTAACCTAACAGGTTAATATTGGTTATTTCACCTAAATATCTTCTGATCTTTTCGTATTAGGCACTCACTGTCACATTTTGGGCAAGTTAAGGATGAGAGAATAATGCCGTAATTGATAAAAACATCCAATCCTTTGTCTTCATCTAGGGCACATGATGAATCAAGTTCTCAAAGTCAAAATCACACGAATGGCATGTCATAATTCTATCACAAACACCACTAAACTGAATCCAATTAGAAAAAAAAAAAAAAATAGCCAGAACAAAACTGAACCAACTAATTAAGTCACAGAGTAGCGAAAAAATAGTCTAATCAGGAAAAATATTTTATGAAAAAAGTATATTATAGCCAAAACAGGAAATATATTTTATTAAAAAAATTTATATTTGAACAAATTTGCACAACATAAGATATAGATTTTCTTAGTCAGTTTTGAATGGTAATTCAATATATTATGCTGTTTTAACTGCACGTGAGTGGGTTAAAAGACGAATATTAACCAAACATTTTTGAGGTAGCCAATCACAGGCCTCTATTTCATCACATGACCTAATCCAGCAAATCACTGACTGATCTGCTTCCTCCTTCATCTCCTGTTTTCAGTTCAAATTCAGAATCGACATGGCTGTCCAGTGTAACTAGTGCCCTCCCATTCCAGCTTGCATTTTCACACTTTGTTTTGAAAATAACAAAGTAAGCCTCGATTTTCTTCGCTCGCATGGTATTCTCCCTTTAAATGTAGTGTGTCCAACCTGTGGCCATGAGTGTATTTTGTGAAAAGACAGACATCAGTGGTGGTTAGGTTAGGTTAGGTTAGGTTAGGTTTTCCATGAAACCTAGGTTTTTCTCATGGTTTTTGATGTGTTTCACAACATTCTTACCTTAATTTTTGTTGGAAATGACGAGTTTTTCACTTCCTAAAAAAATGATTCCCCACAGGTTCCCCAATATTGATGGGGTAGGGGATGGGGTATACCTTAACAACTGGTCATTTCCAATGGAAATGAAGGTTAGATTTGCATGAATCACATCAAAAACCTAGGTTTCATGAGAAATAGCAGTCTGGGCTAAAAAGTAACAATTATCAAGACATCCACCAGACACAGCCATTCTAAAGCAACTGTTGAATTCAAATTTCAGTGCTGGACATGCACGGGGGTTTCATGTGACAATGCGGCAGCTGCTGATTGGCTAATGATGATAATGGGTAATTATTGAATATTTCACCAATACTGAAATTAATGGTTAATATTTGTCTTTTCACCCGTTCACCTGCAGTTAAAACAGTATAATATACCATATTGAATTGCCATTCAAAACTGATTAAGAAAATATATATCTTATGTTATGCAAATTTGTTCAAATGTACTTTTTTGGTAATTAGTCATTTTAGCGCTCCCTCTCCTTTCTGGACCAAAACACATTTTTCTGGTGTTTTTTAGTGTGATTTGTTCAAATCTGAACTTTATTTCTTTGGGAAATAAGCTGTTTTTGGTCTCTGATTGGTTGGATAAGGTAAGGTCACATGAAACAAAAACCAGATTCCTTGACTTACAAGTTGATTAAGTATAGCTATAAGATAAACTTATTAGTGTTTTCTTAAAACTCAATAATAATAATAGTTGTTATTATTATTATTATTATTATTATTATTATTATTGTCTCTCAACTTTGTCAATCTTCAAAGGCAAAAAAAATATTGCTAGTATAGTTGTTTTATTGAACAAATTAAGACATTACTTGAATAAAAATAATTGTTATACAATACATTAAATTTGAAACATTTTTGGTACCTAGCCTAATTCTCAGTATCATGTATTTGAAAGATATACACAACTCTGGTGCCAGATTGAATAACAGGAGTTGACACTTCATGAAGGATGTTTTTGGCTTCTACCCAACAAACATCATCTTTATTAGTTGGGAAATAGTATCTACTGTTTTTGTTGGAAATAGGAGTAGTTAGAAACTTTATTTTATAATCTTGGCATTCTTCTGAATAATCTAAAATGATTCCTAGATATTTTCTACCATCATAAATACACGCAACATACTTTTCCACAGAAAATTTTTGCTCATTTGATAAATCTGGACTCATGTCTGAGTCACCTTGTTCAGAGGTCATAACCCTAACAACATTGTAGTCATTGGAGTCTGAAACTAAATAAGCTTTAATGTGACTCTGAGACATTGGCACAATTCTGTGAAAACCTCGTGTGCCCTTCACTGTCACTACTTTTTCAAACCTACTACTGAGTTCTGTTTTATTATGATTTATTTGTTCTTTTGTGATGAATTTAAACTTGATGGACTCAAATTAACTTTAGCTGTTGCTCTCTTCACACTTCCTCCAATGCCATCACAGGCATTTGACTAGTGGCAAAAAAGTTCCTTTCTGCCTTTATACCAAAATGTGTTTCATGATGGCATAAATTGCTAGAATTAAAACCATCAGAAAAATATTTCATCATTTTCACATTAGGGAATCTCACTTTAATGTCTTGAACTAAAAATTGTTGAAATGTATACACTGCTGCAGTGTTATGATCTAAACTATCACTAATGATACAATAGCTAGTGTGGCTCAATTTACCATCTTCCATTTTATATACAACCATTGGGTGTAATGTACCGTAACTTGTTCATTTGTCCAATGGAAGCTCTGTGGTGCATCTTGAGTGATGAAAGAATAGTTCTTAGAAAAGTCTCCCAGTACTAAAACTTCATCTTCACTGAGATTTTGCTTAAGGGTCTTCATGTAGAGGCTTTGACTCTTGGCTATATAATGATGATGAGTAAGAGAATAAATTGATTCTGGAAGTTTTTTAATGAATTCCTCCACTGTAACAGTTACATTTGACAAAGTTGCCCTGTCAGTGCTGGTCCACTGGTCATATTCAATTGAATCCCTGGAAGTCAGTACATTTAATGTGTTCAAATAGTTATCTACACCAGCAACACCAGGACATTCTCTACACTGGTGTAATATACATTTAATGTTGTCCACATCGCAGACACTTTTTTGAATCAATGAATGATAAGTCAAGTCCTTGTCACCAATTGCTGAAACTATTAATGTGGGGTTCTGGTGATAGGTACAAATACAAACTGAGTGTGTACCTGTACCTCCAGCAATAACACACTATATGATAATGAAAACCCACTCTAATAGACAGTTTATTTCCACAACAGTTTCGATGCCCACTGGCATCCTCTTCAGTTTTTCTGTAGCCACCCGAAGAGGATGCCAATAGGCATCAAAACTATTGTGGAAATAAATTCTGTCTATTAGAGTGGGTTTTTATTATCATATTTTGACCTTCATGTAGAAAAGTGAAGTTTTTTGCATTTAATAACAAACCATTTGGGTCTAAGAGCTGCAAATGTTGAAAAACTTATACGTGAGTCAGTTTCTTTGTACCTAAGATACAGTTCTTTCAAATTACTGAGTAAGAGATGCTTTTGTTTGTAAATTTTGTTTCCATCTTTGTCTCTGACACTAACATAGTCCTTTTTTCCTGGATACACCCGACTAAATTCTGGGTCATCATAAAAGCTGTCACATTAGAAATAGTTTCATCACTTATCTTTTTCCCTTTACTGTATTTAGGAACATTTGGCAATATTCCATACTGTTGCTTCATGCTCCTGGCTTTATCAACAAGATATCTACTAGCCCCAAAGAACTCTTGAGTTTTTGAGATTACGTATGGGGATAGAGTAAGAATCTGCAACCTTCTTTGGTAGGAAGTTGTAGAGTTGAATACTTCAGCGAGCTCCCTCATCATAGTTTTGTACTGTACCTATTGGATAAATAAAAGGTAGGGGATATCAGAATTTTCTTAAATTGAAATTAAGAGAGTAATTCAATAAGTATCTGCACTTTTTATTTTCACATCTGATAGATTATAAACACACCACTTCTCAACATAGTCTCCCTGTTCCTCAATACACTTAGTCCAGTAATTTTACAAGCTTCCTAATGCCATCACAAAAGAATGTTTTTGGCTGTGTGCATAGCCAGTCATGCACTGCCTCTTTCAGGTCATCATTGCCTTGGAATCGCTGACTTCTGAAAGTGTGTTTTAGTGGCCCAAATAGGTAAAAATCCGAAGGTGCCAGGTCTGGACTGTAGGCTGGATGGTTGAGAACTTCAAATTTAAGTTCTTTAAGGCATTTTCTAGTCTGTGCAGTGGTATGAGGGAGCGCATTGTCATGTAACAGAATAACACCTTCCCATTGCAAGGAAGTTCAAAGCGCAGCCATCAGCAGGTAAAGTTATGCTAACACTGTTTTGGGATACATGAAGCCCTATCCTTGAACATTATCTAGAGTGTGGAATTACAGTAACAAGTGCATTGTATTCTGACATGCTTTGGAATGAGTTAAAGCAAGCAATTCACACAAAATGGAGAGGGAGATTGTTGGAAGGTGTTATTCTGTTACATGACAATGGGCGCCCTCATACCGTTGCACAGACTAGAAAAATGCCTTCAAGAACTTAAATTTGAAGTTCTCGCCCATCTAGCCTACAGTCCAGTCCTGGCACCTTTGGATTTTTACCTGTTTGAACCACTAAAAGACGCTTTGAGAGGTCAGTGATTCCAAGGCAATGATTACCTGAAGGAGGCGGTGCATGATTGGCTACGCACACAGCTAAAAACATTCTTTTGTGGTGGCATTAGGAAGCTTGTAGATCGCTGGACTAAGTGTATTGAGAAACAGGGAGACTATGTTGAGAAGTGATGTTTATAATGTATCAGATGTGAAAAAATTGTGAAAATAAAAAGTGCGGATACTTATTGAATTACCCTTGTATTAATTTAATGTACTCTAAGATCAGAACCTAAATAGAAAAAATATAAGAATATCTACCTTCCATGGATATTTTTTAGACATTGTTAAAATGGTGTGATTGTGTTCTGTACATAAGAATGATATTGAAGAAAAGTTAGGCTATTGAAATTTAAAACATCTAAAATTATATACATCAAGAGTCTTTAATTGTGACCATGAGTTGCTAATTTAGTTGAATTTGAGCAATCCTTACCTTTCCAATTCTTTTTCCATGCATAATCTCTTGGATGTAGATGCTCCCTCATCCACAGATGCTGAGAAAGACTGTTCAAAATTCTTTTTCGAAGTAGATACACACTTGTCGTATTTGTCTGATGCTTTTTTAGATATCCTGTCAGTGTTCATACCATCTGAAATTAGGCATCATCTAAAATTTAGAATTACTGTAAGTTACAGCGACAAATTTTCATAATTTAATAACTAATCAGAATTCATTTATTGTACATAACTATTTTTTTGCAATTATTTAAATTGTTAAAGAATGTTATGTTTACAAGTTTGTAAAACTACATTATTTTGATAACCTATGAAACAATGCATACACAAAGATAAAGAGTTTAGATGATTTTTAAAAATCATATAATGCATTTTCTGATAACTATACTTTTCAAAAATAAGTCCCCAAATTATAATTCACACACTACTTACAGAAATTTTATTGGCGAAATCTCCATTTCTTCAAGAATGTTCTTGGTTTGTTCTCTACAGATTTCAATATCACTGATCTCACCAGGATTGTCAGTTTGCAAATGTGTACTTCCTGGACTGCTTTGAAATGAAGAGGTACTTGTAGATGACTGTTTCAAAAATATCATTAAATAATTTATCAGGTTCTTCAAGTTCATTTAATCTTACAGAACAGTTTGTACAAACTTTCCAGTTGAGGAGTGCAGGATTTTTTTCTGTTACACTTAATGGTAAATTTCTTAACCCGTTAAGATTCTTTTCTTGTGTTTCTTAAAGGGGTCACAACACTGTTTATGATAATTTAAATGGTAAGACATGTTTAAAATTTATATATTAGCTTCAGTTCCTGTAATAAGTAGAAAGAATATTAAATGTTAATGATTTTTAATGATAACAGGCAAACACAAACCCAGCCAATATAGGCAAGGCACTAAAATAGCTACAGATCTACAGAAGCTAAGGCTAACAAAGACCCTAAGATCCACTCTAAGGTTAGCCTGAGAGAAAGGAAAGAGTAGGGGGTTAAGAGAAGAGAATAATGGGTTAAGTAAGTAGCAACACCAATCACTCGTGGGTTAAAATTCATTCAGAAAAAGAGAAAAAAGACTCACCATCATCATCCGCCTGCCACTGCTGACAAGTCAGAAAAATAGTCAGAGAGAATAGGAAAGTGGTGAAAGATGAAAAGAAGTAAAATAAGAATGCTGACAAACCATGCAAACACAGTCTTAACTCACTGTCATACCATGCAAACTACAGACAAGCAAGTAAAGAGTTACAGACATGCAAGTAAGGAGAGGATAAGAAAAGAAAAAAGTACGTAAAGTAAAACAAAAAGTGGGTTAGTTTACGCTACGAGCTACATCTATGTTCGTGGTAGTCTAATTTTTTTTTTTAAATAATAATTTCATTGCTGGCATTATCATCAACAGACTCATCCTTGACCACCACCCCCAGAGCTCCTGTTGCTAATTTTTTTTTTTTTAGTTTAAACAACGTTAATATTTTTAAAAGGCCTATCTAGACAGTTCTTAAACACATTAATGCTGGTAGAGTTCACAGTGGGCATGGGAAGATTATTCCATTTATCAATTACTTTAAATGTAAAGAAGTTTTTAGTGATATTAGTAATGAAACGTCTGTCACGCAACTTAAATCTGTTATTACGAGTATTGCTATTATTGAAAGTGAACAGTTTGTCAAAATTTACATTATCGATTTCATTAATGATTTTGAAAATCTCAATAAGCTCCACTAGAGCTTAATTTCCTAGTTTTGAGTGAATGCAAGTCTAACTCCTTAATCCTATCTTCATAAGGCTTGTTGCACAATGATGGAAGTAGTTTCGTGGCATGATGCTGAACCCTTTCTAACCTATCAATATCCTCACGCAAATACGGGCAACATTCGCTAACTCTCTCTCATCCATCGTGTATGGGTAATTATTGTTACGAGAACCTATATGCAAAACTTTACATTTGTCTACATTAAATTGCATCTGTCCACATCTGTCCACATCTGTCCACTCCATAATCCTATTTACATCGTCTTGGAGCCTATTTCTATTGTTCTTGTTAATAACCTTACTGCCTATTTTAGTATTATCCACGAATTTTGACATGTTACTAGTCAATCCTACATCTATGTCATTAATGTAAATTATGAATAGCAATGGGCCTAACACTGAACCCTGTGGGACACCACTACCTACATCCAACCACCCCAATTCACTACCATTAACGACAACCCTCTGTCTCCTAAGTCTTCAGGAATAATCCCCGTTTCAAGTGACTGATTAAAAATCTTCATTGAGGGGCCTATGATAACGTCTTTCAAATCTTTCAGATGTCTAGGATAAAACGCGTCAGGGCCTGGAGCCTTGCTAACTTTTAGCCTATCAATAGGCTATAATGCGCAATCTCACCCTCATAAACAGTTATTTCATCCAAAATAGTCTCGCTGCTAAATGAAATGATATTGTCCACATCAGGAACATTATTGATGTCTTCCACAGTAAAAACTGTTGCAAAAAAGTTATTAAAAATACCCGCCATCGCCTGAGTGTTGGAAGCCAAAGTGCCATTAGTGTCCCTGAGAGGGCCTATATTATCTTTTATCAGCTTACGATTATTGACCCTTTGGATTATGTTTACTATCTGCAGCTATAAGTATCTCTAAATTACGCTTAGCATTCCTAACTGATCTTTTAACCTGATGTCTAAGCTCGATATATCTATTAAAGTTAGCTGCTGTGCCATTGTGCTTATTAAGTCTATACACTCTGTTACGCTCATTTATGAACTCGCCTATTTCCCTAGTCCACCACTTGGGCCTACAAGAAATGAACTCCCTTTCAATATTCATAAAACTTTCTTTAAACGCCTCCCAATGCAAATTTGTGTCATTACCAGTGATGTAGTCGAGACCTCCAAGACTGAGACCTGATCCTGTGAGACCAAGATTGAGACTGAGATCAAAGGTTCGAGATCGAGATCTACCTTCCGAGATTGAGACCGAGATCGAGACCAAGCTCATGCCCTTTCAATTTGTTTTACACTACTATGGAAATTAGACTATGTTAAGTATATTAATAAACTAATAACTACTTTCTCAGATATAGTGTGTTGAATGCAAAAACTGTAGCCTATAAATTAACAAATGAATATATATATATACATACTTTTTATTTATTTACTACTTTTATATCTGTTACAGAAGGTTTAATGAATGTACCCACTACCCAGTTTGACTTGTGCATTTATTTAAAACATGATAGGTACTCATTACACTTAAGGAACATCAGCATGCTCAGAAGATCTGCTGAAGTTCGACTTCTGTGGGGCCTCATTATTATGCCTCCATGGCTAAATATATGCTCAATTGGAGCACTAGAGGCAGGCACTGTTAAAACAGTCACGGCAATATTGGCCAGTGATGGGAATTTAATATTTATCCCTTTTCTGGTGCCAAAACTTTATTGGAGAGCAGTTGTCTAAAATGAGATTCATCGATCTCAAATACATATTGGATGGGAGGATAATCGTTTTTATCATGCCACAGAGGTTGACACGCCATTTGGCAACACTAAGTGGCCTTATAATATATACTTATATATATAAAATATATAATTCTCTATTTAGTGTTTCCATTTTCAATAAAATTTATCTGACGGGGATGGGGGCAAATTTTTTTGTAGCACTAACCTAAAAAAATCCAGACCCCCCCCCATAAGACAAACGCGGCAACTCAAAACAGGGTGACTGATTAGTGAATACCTAGAGTCCCTTACTTTTATAAACTTTCATAAACATTCTGAATTGTGTCTGTTCAACCAAGTCACCATCATGAGTATGCCAATAACATGTATTTTTCATTACGGTCTCAAAAGGTCTCTGGGAGAAAAACTGAGACTGCGTCTGTTGAGACTGAGATCGAGATCTGCAAATTGGGTCTTGAGATTGGTCTCGAGACTGAGACTGATCTTGAGACCTACATCACTGGTCGTTACCCATAAATAAGTTATCCCAGTCCACTACTCACGTGGTCACAAAAGGCAAACAGTACTGAACCCTTAATAACCAAGGCTCATGCTAATGGAAGGAGCCCTCAGACAATCTCATTTTGCTCTGACAAGTTGTAGCATGACTACACAAGCATGATATCACTCAACCTTACAAACAGGCAGTACAAATTATCTCTTTTATTTTAATAATGTGTGTGTGTGTGTGTGTGTGTGTGTGTGTGTGTGTGTGTGTGTGTCTCCTGAACTTGGGTTAATATGTCATCTTTTTGCTAGCAAGTACCTTATAATAAAGTGCAAAAAAATACACAACTTAAAGGTAAAAATACATAATGTTATTGACTAAGTCATATAGAAGAGTAACTGAGGTACAAAATGATAAAAAAAAAAAATCTTGAATATCTGTATCATAGGGGTGGCCCCCCCCCCCCCCCAAATATTCAGACTGATATAACTTTTTAACTATTTGATTAAATACATTTTATTACTTAGTCAATTATTCTTTAGGATTTGAGCTTTCAAATGGTTTTTAAATTTTTTTCTAGCTCAATTAGGGACTGAGTTATGGACTTTTAAACATTAAGGGGTCAGCCCCCACCCCCAAAATTGGGGGCCCAAAACTTTTGAACCATTATTTGATTGCGCTAAAACTTGAGATTTCATGTCTTTGCACAAAAACCTTATATATCAAATTTGAGAAAAATCCAGGTTGGAGTGGTTACAAATTTCATTTCTTTTGAGTGATTTGTCCTGGAATGACCCTTGTATTATTTTTGTTAGTTTTAACCATGACTGGTTCTAATGCAGGCCTAGATGATGTCCCACTCAGACTGAGTTTCTGACAGTTAAATAGGAATTAACCAATATTTCCAACTAGGTTGGGTTAGGTTACTTTTGCCATGAATATTACTGACGAAAATAGGTTTTTCTGGGTGTATTTAATGCTATTTCAATTGATTCTGGCCTTTTTAGCCCACATTTTCCTCCTCTTCAAAGCCTGGGGGAAGGGGGGATCTCCATAATGATGCATTTGTGGCAAAAATGAAGGTCAGATTCAATTGAAACAGCATGAAATACACCAGAAAAATCTATTTTCCTCAGCAGTTTGGGTGGATGTGTTCTACCAAATTTTTACCAAGACCAGACTGGGAAGAAACATTTCCTGCAGCCATCTCAGCATCAGTAGGCCCATCCACTACTCTACCCTTAACTTGAAGTGGGGCCAAATGTAAAGAGGGGAAAAGCACTTGAATAACTGATGGGGCAAGAGAGACATCCTCCTCCAAATCAGATTCATGCAACCTTTTACTTTTCAACCTATCAAAATCTGAACTAAGCGAACCCACCATGTGCTGTAATCCCCGAAACTCAGCCTCGGCAAAAAGCCTGAGCTGAGTTGAGGACCCCTAAAACAGTAGGCCTATCCTATTCAGAGACTAGAAGGATACAATCAAATCAAAATTGTAATTGACAATCGGAAGAAGTTACAAGTACAGTTAGGAATGGATCTCAGTATGTGGGCCTAGGCCTAATTGGACCCAGCCTAAGCCAGGCAAAGCCAGGCCCTTTGATGTAACAAAACTTAGAACCTGCACTTACTGGGCATACAGTTGATGTAACTGGACATTCAATTAATCTAACCAGGCATGGGTACCCCTAACATAACTTACGCCTAGTTGGAAATATTATCAGTGAACTTATATTAATTAAATTCATACCACACTGAGGATGCGTAAGAGAGGTCTTGAGCATGCTGTGAGCTTGAAATATAGTGACAGCAGTGCTGTTGTCCCTCAAAACTTGTTTAATAATGTCCTACTGGGACTTAAAACATCCACCAGACACAGCCATTCTAAAGCAACTGTTGAATTCAAATTTCAGCACTGAACATGAGTGGGGATGTCACGTGACAATGAGGCAGCCACTGATTGGCTAATGATAATAACATGGGTAATTATTGAATGTTTCACCAACACTGAAATTAATATCCAAAATGCATTTTTCTAATGTACTTTGGTGTGTTCTGTTCAAGTATGACCTTCATATCTTGTGCAAATGAACCAAAAGTTTTCCTATGTTTTGGTTCATTTTTGCTAGAAATGAAGGTCGTATATGAACCAAACACACTAATATATATAGGGTGTCCATAAATGATTACCCTGATTAAAGCATGCTATAACTTTTAAATAAACACTCGTATTCAAACGGTTTTAATCGTAAGTAGATAAACATACAAAGTATTGATACATAGTTAATGAACTTAATAAGCTTCCACATGTGCACCCCTAGTGGCATGTAAAATGTCTAAATGGTATTCACACTCGCGCCACATTTTCCAACATTTACCTTGTAGGCGTGTAACTTCAAACATTTGCGTAATACCTTGTGCACTGTAGACTTCGGTATCTTTAGTTGGCATAAAGCTTGTCTCACCAATTTCCTTGGTGACCGTGTGAAAGCAGTTTTAATGTTTTCCACCATCCCATCGGAAACTGATGGTCTACCACTGCTCTTTCCCTTTTCCATGTTTCCAGTTTCCAAGAAGTTTTTAATCCATGACTTAATTAACTTCACATCAGGTGGATTCTTTCCATACTTTGTTCTGAACCTTCGCTGAACACTGACAGGAGATTTTGTTTCTGCAAGCCACACAATACATTGTGCCTTCTCTGTCACAGATGCCATCTTAACTGAACAGCTACTACAGCGTTCCTAGCGGCGAATGTGGTAGACGAAACACACCAGCACAGAAACTCTGTGTGTGTACGAGGTCACCTGTAAAAAGAAAATGGATGCAAGATTCATCATTAAAACACGAGAGCATACTGTTTTCAGGGTAAACATTTATGGACACCCTGTGTAACCTAACCTAACCTTAACCCATGTGTTTTCTGATTGTGTGTACTAACCAGGGGGTGTTATTATTGAATGTTTCACCGACACTGAAGTTAATATCCAAAATACATTTTTCTAATGTATTTTGGTGTTCTTTTCAAATATGACCTTCATATCTTGTGCAAATGAACCAAAACAAAGTTATGAAACTATTGGTGAAACATTCAATAATAGTCATAACATGACTACGTATACATGGGATGAGATGGTTTGATGAGTGAATAATGGTGCTAAAATTTAATAATTTTGAAAGTAAATTTCTTGATAAATAGGAATTTCCGCCAAAATTAGTATAGAATAAAGTTTTCATATTTTTTTGCTCTATTTTGCTGTATAAATATAAAATTGAGTTTGGTAGATGTGTTCTACTGAATCTTAACCCTGGTCTCCACGGATTGAGAAATGTTGGGCCTAGCTGGGCTTCTTCTAGTAGGCCTATGGCCCATATGGGTTCAGAGCTCTCAGACCCAGTGAAGGCTTCCTTTTTATATAGGATTACTCCTATGAATCATAATCTTTCTTTTGCTTCAAGACCTTTGGCTTTTAGTATAGCACTAAGGAATTTGCCTTTCCATGGGTTGGGTGTGCAGTAGGGTGCATCAAAATCACCAATGACAAAGTTTCACTTTGTCCCTAAGTTAGAAATGTTCCAATGGTTAAGAAAACCTACTATGTGAATTATTTTTGGATTTGAATGCCATTTATGGGGTCCACACAGACTTCCTATATGCACACCAACCCCACAGTCATTCTGTGATTTGAGATCCAAATAGTAGAAGTTTAAAGATTTTGTTCACTACAAAAATCAGCCCAAGAACATGTAAGTGATATTTCTAAAGGTCATATATATACTTCTAAAAGTGATAGAAACTTCTATAAAGTGATAGTACCTCTAGAAAGTGATAGAAACCTCTAGGAAGTGGTGGAAAGTTATAGAATATTCTAAAAGGAACTGCAATGTATAATCTGATATGCAAGTGTTTATGATAAATGTGATTTTTGTGTGTTTATGTTAAATGTTTATGTGCAAGTGTTTACGTTAATAAATTTTGTGTTCTCTTTACACCTGTCGTGCATTATGGCCAGTTCAGGTAGCACAAATGATAAATATGCTGTTAAAACTCGTCAAACTGCTGCCATTTATGGTCTTGGTGCTGGAATCAGCGATGCAGATGCAGAGATAACAGGATCTAGGCTGCCAACATGTGAGCAAGTGTTGCGATGCTACATGTTTCATCAGCAAGAAGGTCTACCGTTTAACCGTACAAAATGGAACAATGCTAAATTTGTCTTGCAAAAAGTTATTCCATTTTATCAGAAAGGCAACATTTCCATGATTACCGAGAAGAAAGCTGTTGAAAAAATTATAGCACTATCTGCAAAAAATGCAAAACTTAGGGAACTTCCAGTGGATTGGCGTTCTTCGCCTGGTGCAGTTGCGAAGCTTAATGGGATCGAAAAGGAGTTACAAGAAACATTTCAGTTTTGGCCAAGGAATGCTGAGCAACTCATAAAGATCCTGAAGATCTGGAGTTCTTGCGGTCAATGAAATCAGGCAGAGTCGCATCGTTTGGAAGCCATGACAAGAAGCTCGCATCAAAAGTCCAAAGAAAGCAGGAAAAGGAAATGATGCAAGCAGAACAACAGCTTAAAGCTCATAAAGCCCAAGCATCTACAAGCAAAGTTCAGATTGAGAACAGTGAGGAAAGCAACAGTGATATTGAGGATGAAGAGGGTGATATAGAGGATTACAAACCAAAAACACAAAAACTCGCCAAGCAACTCGTTCAGGAACAACTGCTTTTATAAGTCATGACATACTCAAATCCCATAGGATGGTTTCCCTGTCTACATGCACGAAGATCACACTGGCCCAACAGGCAGCATTTACCAAAGCCATCATTAAGGAATTAGGAGGTGACACAAAAAATGTTTCACACTCATATTCTACCGCCGACAGAGCAAGACGTAAGGTTGGTGAAGAGCTTGCATCATCGGTCAAAGAGTCCTGGGTTCCACCACAGTTCCTGTCTCTTCACTGGGATTCTAAACTGATGTCAACTCTGTCATACCAAACTAAAGCTGAAGAGAGGCTCACTGTAGCAGTTGGCAATTCCTATGACATCAAACTTCTTGGTGTGCCTTCCTACAAGCCAATACAGATCAGCCAGCTGGTCAAAGCATTGCTAATCTCACCATGGAGCTTCTCCGATCATGGAATTGTGTTGACTCAGTAGTGAACATGACTTTTGACACAACAGCTAGTAACACTGGTCATGTGAGTGCTGCCTGTGTAGCCTGCACCAGGACATAGGTCGAGCTTTACTGTGGTCAGCTTGCCGGCATCACGTTGGCGAGGTAATCCTTACACAAGTCTTCAATGATCTGAAAATAGAACCACCAATGTCACTAGAAGTTACCATATTCTGTCAGTTCTGAAAGCATTTAGACACAGTTCAACACAACAAAATCAGGCACTTAATTTTTTGGATGGTACCTCTTATTCAGATGATGTACAAACCATAATCCATGACTATAGGGCCAGAGCGATTTCATGCGCGCAGTCTGTTGTGAAGCATCAATATCAATGTGATGACTACAAAGAATTTTCTGATCTTTGTTTGCTCTACTTGGATGGGACAAGTAGAGAGTTTTCATTTCGACGTCCTGGTGCTGTACACAAGGCTAGGTGGATGGCCAAGTTTCTCTACTCCATTAAGATGGTGCTGCTGGAGGAGCAGATCAGCTCTCTTCCCTCTGGAACCATTACCACGGAAGCACAACAACCCAAACTGCGAGAGTTTGTCAACTTTGTTTGCTTGCTGTACAGCTGGTGGTGGATCACCTGTTCAAGCGCGGTCGAGGCTCCATGGAATGATCTGTCTTTACCAAGACATCCTCAGATATGAAAAACTCAGCCCCAGCATATCATCTAGTGCGATAAAAACTCTCAAGCATCACCTATGGTACCTGACTGCTGAGATGGTACCTCTTGCGCTCTTTAATGATGCAGTCCCTGAAGCTGAACGCCGCTATCTGGCTGAGAGACTTATAGCAGTAAAGCCAGCACAAGATCAGGCATCTTTACCACAACATCGATTTGGTACGGGATTTGGGAAACCCAAATTTCCAAACTCCATTTCCAGCACGACAAAGCTTGGCGACTTAATCAACAAAGATTCATGGTACATTTTCTCTGTTCTGGAACTTGACAGTTCTTTCCTGACTCATAATATCGAAAATTGGCCAGAATTAGCTTCCTTTCAAACATCCAGAGAACACATCTCGGCAGTTAACGTCGTAAATGATTGTGCTGAGCGTGGGGTGAAGCTAAGTTCTAATTTCCTCATGGCTGCCAGATCAGAACAACATTACCAAAATGTCCTACAAGTTGTTGAATCCGACAGAAAGAAGCTTCCTAATCTTCGAAAGAGAAAAACTGGAGACTAAACTAATTGTTCATGTTCATTTACAGCTCTTGAACATTTTTTATTAAAGTAGTGTTCTTTTGACTTTGACTTGCTTGTATCACCAATAATGTATATAGTATCAATAATATAATGTATAAACCAGACTGTAATGTCAGACGTCAGAAAGTAATGTAGAAATCAATGCAATGTATCCCTGTTTTGATTATTTAATACATTTTTACTGGTTCTGATACTTTTGCAAACACGGAAACCGGATATAAAATGTTTAATTTTTTGGTCAATTTAACTCCAATACTAAATATTGCATCAATGATGTGGACCCCCTAGATGACCACATAAATCTTTGAAATTTGGCCATATGTGCTATTTCAGGCATTGGAACACAGTAATCATAGGGACAGATTGAAATAAAACTTTTTGAAAAATCATGGGAAATTTGATGCACCCTAGTGTGCAGGCACCAGTCTTCCAGAGACGCTCTGGCACAGTGCAAATGAAGACTACCACTGTCCTTCCCTCACAGTTTTTGGAAACTCCCTGGAAGTTGGGCCCATGGATGTGGATTGATTAATGATACCCATATTGTACAATGGTGTTTTAGGACCTATTGATCTGGAGGAAGATCTACTAACTATTAAGGATGAATTAGTTAATAATGGTCATCCAGTAGCAAATGTCAGTAGACTCGCAAAAAGAACAGGTTCTTCATATGTTCCAATTCAACAAGTTACTCTCTCTCAATGCTCAAGTCTGTTTTCTAATTTTCTTATGCCCATGAGTTTCATCCCATCAGTATCTAGTGAGAAAAAGTTACATGCATCTAAATTGTTCAAACCTGAAAACATTTTGAACATCTGTATTATATCTCCCCTCATACATTCTCTCTCAAAACTAAACATACCTAATTCTGTTAATCTATCCCTGTATTCCAATCTTCTTAGGTTAGGGATAAGCTTGGTTGCTTGACATTGCACACCTTTAAGCATATCAATATCATGTCTAAGGTGAGGGGACCAAGCTTGAGCACAGTATTCTAAGTGAGACTTAGCATAAGAATTATATAATTTACAGATGACTTCCTTACTCTTGTAACTAACATTCCTCTTAATAATACCTAACATTTTATTTGCTTTATTTCTAGCCTCTATTCCACATCTGATACAATGTTTTAAGTCCCAGGTGTTTGGTCATATGGTTAAGTCAGTTGAAAGCAATAAGATGCGTTTACTGCTCTAGAAACCATGTCATCTCCTCTTGTCCGAAGACTAATAAAATCTGTGCCAGTTGTTCAGGTTCCCATACAGCTAGTTTCAGTGGTTGCTCCTACTTTAGAACCGCACAAAAAATAGAGAGGCTCAAACTTGCATCTAATCTCTCTTATCTGTTCTTCAAAATCAAGACCCTAAAGTAGCCTCAGAAAGAACTCTTACAAGTAGTGACTTCCCAGTTCTACCAAAACCTATTGGGTCAAGAGAGGAGACTCGAGGCTTGGATATGGTAAGTCCCCTCTCCCCTGCTTCAAAATTCTTGGAGTGGGGTTGTGAGGGGGAATCCAGGCCCGACTGTGGCAATGTCCCAAAAACCACCCGGAGCAGGGGTAGATGGTGGAGCTGCGGTCTCCGAACCCTCTACCCCTTTTGGACCTATGGCTCTATCATCCAACATAATTAAAGTGCTATGTTTAAGTTTATTCAGCTTCACCCTTCAGAGTGGTAGTAGTCTCTCCAAGAAGACTTTATCTAATTTTGGTCCTTTACTTAATGATGCTTTTTGCATTGATCTCACAATTGATGAGTTGACAAAGTTCCTTGATAAATTGAAACCTAAGATTACACCCAAACAGAAATGTTCATGTCCAAATTCATAAACCTATCTAATATTTCGTATCCTAAAGTTTCTAACCTCTTGTTCATTCAGTGGAATGTTGGCAGTCTCCAATCTAACTTGTCAGAATTTAAACTTTTTATTTATACTAAAAAACCTCATTTAGTAGCAGTTTGAGAGACCTGGTTAACCTTTAGACTCCAGCCTACATTTATTAATTACACTCAGATCAGAACAGACAGGGTTGGCTGTAGGGGGCAGGGAGTTTGCTATTTCAGATTCATTCAGATTTGTGCTTTAGACTATTACCTCTCCATCCCTTCCCTTCCCTGTGGAAGTTTTTGAGGTCCTCGCTTTATCTTCAAAAGTAAACAGTGGTACTTTAGATATATGGTACTTACAGTTTATAATCCACACCTTCCTTCAACTGCTTTAGAGATCAAACACTATGTGGGTCAACTCGGTCAACAAGCTTTTATTTGTGGTGATTTTAATGGTAGACAGACACGGGGGTTGGGATACAGGTATGTCAGGTTCTCCAACATCAACTGCCTTAAATTCATATAATTTTATTCTTTCTTCAGATTTTGTGCTATTGACTCCTGTTGATCTCCCTACAAGATTTAACATAAATAATGGAAGTTATTCAACATTAGATCTCTCTTTATTTAGAGGTAGGTTTGCTCCTAACTGTACTGTGACTGTTGGTGGAAGTCTGGGTAGTGACCACTTCCCTGTCCTCACTGCTTTGCAAATTTCACTAGTATCTACACCTCATAAATGACACCCAACCTGGAAATTACGTGATATAGATTGGGGAATTTGGTCTAGAGCTCTTCCTGAAACTCCCTCTATAGAGGGATCCTTAGATGAAAAAATCCAAAACTACAGCCTTAGTGGAAACAAGTACCTCCACACTAGGGTGTCCCGTTAAACCCAAAGTTGGTCGGGTACAGCATTAACTGATATAATATCGTGAAGTGGGCTACTAAGAATGCCCAAACAAGTTTTTAAAGTCCTATCTAAAAGGGGTTTCAGCACAATCATTGACAACCTTCAAATTACTTACAAACTCTTCCATTTCATTATAGTTTGGATCTGAGCACCACTCTTCCACTGGCTTTGACAACCAACAACTTTCTAAATTCAATTTTTTTGAAGATTTTCCATGAATTAGGTCCTATTAAATCCACCAGATGTATATCTGGGTGTAGTTCTGGAACTTCTGGCTTTCCTATATAATAATTTCATCTGGAACTTCAGTTCCTAATAAACGAGCTGTGATACTTGCTTTTGTATTCTCTTCTGAAGTTTTACTAAAAAAAGATAAAACTACAAGTTCTTGACTTAAATACCACTTGTGTCTTAAGCAGTGGTGGGCGCGGTACCAAAATTTGGGGGTGCGTTACGCGGTACTGCGGTACCTCAGCATGCCCAGTGCGTTACGCGGTACTGCGGTACTTTTTCAGGTCCCCCCTGGTGCGTTCCGCGGTACTGCGGTACTGCACACAAGAACAACACAAGTAATAGCACATATTTTCAGAAATTGCATATCGGCAATTTCGCACCTGAACTTTCTGCCATAATGGCTAAAAATCGATCTTTGTCACAGAAATGTAACACACGTGCAACCGGCTCAAAAGCAAGCACTGCACTGAGGTGTTGTGATAGGATGGCAACGTAACATGTTCTGAACGAAAACTTAACGTGTCTAGAGTTAGGCTGATGCAACACACGCATCATTCGTCTTACTGTACTCCTGTAATAAGGTTTACTTCAAAAAAGTGTTAATTTTTTGAAAAGTCGTGTTTGTCGGTACCGCAGAAAGTACCGCGGGAAATTTGAATGCGGTAGCGGTACTGCTGTACTTTCAGCGATCCTTTGCGGTACTGCATTATGCGGTACCGGTTTGGTAGTGCGGTAGTACTGCAGTACTGCAAAAAATACCGCAAGTGCCCAGCTTTGGTCTTAAGAATGCATCTACTGCAGCAATAGAAACTTCTGGATCTACTTCCTGCCAGACATTAACTAATTGCTTATAAAATCGCAGGTCATTGAGTGGTGCTTCTGCAGCTAATGGGGTCTTTAGCCAATAAGGGCCATAAACTAAAGATGTAAATTTGACAAATCTTCCAAGTATTCTTTTACTTCTGGTTCATAGTTAAGCTGATCTCTAAATAAGACAAGTTCATTTGAATACAGCTGAGGTGCCATGAATCTAGCTCAATGGCATGCTCCTGGTTTATAAAGATGTATCTTTGAAGGCCTGTGCCCCAACAATAAACAGTTTTTAATTCTAAATATTCTAAATAATCATCTCTGAAATAATTTTTGTTCTCTAATAAAGAATTATAAATTATATTTGCACTTTCTTTAATATCCATCAACAAAGGCTGTTATATTTATTTCTTTAGTTTGGGATAATGTTATTTTGGACCAGCTTTTTGAAAATTCTTCAAATATGGGATAATTGGGACCAGTGCTTTTTCCAAAGATGCATTGCCAAACAGATTTTACAATAAGTTCGCCAATGTGGTGACGGCATGCTAAATATAATAATGGTCTATTCAGATTTCTTTCTATATAAATACAAGCTCCTTTGTTAATACCTGTATTTGAGGCTGTTGTGTCAAATGACATACCTCTCACCTTTCCTGTGACCTGCCAATCTGTAAGGAGCTTGAATGTAGCTTCAGACATTTGTTCACCAGTAGCATTTTGAATAATAGGTATCCCCAAAATTTTATCAATATCAGGAGATCCAGTAGCAGCAACAGCAAGCCTTTCTAAGCCTAAAATCTGTTTTGAATCCCAATGGACAACAAGATGTTTTATATTGGTATTTTGAAATAATTCTTTGACTTCATTTTCAGTTTTTACCCTATTTTCTTGTGTTGCTGTATGAGTAGATGTTTTTGAAACTACATAATTATTTAGGTCTCCACTGCCGGCTCTAATTAAAGCAGAAATTATTAATGTAGCTGTTCTAACAGATATGTTTCCTCTGTCTATAGCACTGGCTACAATAGACTCTTTAAATACATTTCTAGGTAGGTAGGTAGGCTTTTGTTCTTTAGTTGTTTTTAGTCTTTTATTGAGGTAATCATAATCGTTAGAACTATCTCCCTCACATTCTAATTCCTCTATTTTCACTTTAGATGGTTTGCTTATTCTCTCTCGTTCTTTCTGACGTAAACGTTCATTGGTTGCTAGTCTTTTTATTTTATTTTTTATTCTTTGCTCTGAAATCTTATCTCTTGAACACAGTGTAACTTTATATCCCTCTCTCAGCATCTTTAAAAACTCCAGATCTTCCTCAACTTTGGCTTTCCCTAGCTTTTCTGAAAGAACTTTTTCAGGAAATGGGTGAGTGACATCAAATATTGTTTCAAGTTTTTCATAAAATTTGGGTTCTTTTGCATTATCCTCCCAATACTAATTTTTTTTATATAATGTTGGTTTGGTTATGGTACTTTATTTTCCTTCCATTATAAAAAAAAATTAGTGTTGGGAGGATAATGCAAAAGTACCAAAATTTGTTTACTGAACTACAGTGCTATCAAAAAAGTACAGACCAATTAACTGATCCCCCCAGAGCACAGCCCACACCATAATTCATGGATTGAATTGCACATGTCCTTCCTCCATCCAGTGGGGATTCTCATTGGCCCAGTAGCATGCATTATTCCTATTGACACGACTGCTGAGGTGAAATATCACTTCACTGAACATGATCCTTCATTGAAGCTGTTGATGTTGTAGAAACCACTGGCAGAACTCTACATAACAGTCTGTGTCATCACTGTGCAGTTCCTGAATGAGTTGGACTTTGTAGGGGTGGAAACAATTTGTTGTAACAATTTGTTGAATGGATCTTCTGGAGACACCCATTTCCTAGGATAGCTTTCTTAAGGACTTATGTGGGCTGTTTTTGAGGTGATTGAGTAGCGTTAGTGATGTTGCATTGGTTGAACTTTTTGGCCAGCCACTACATGGCTGATCATGAACACTTCCCGTTTCTTTGAAGCGAGTGAACAGTTTTCCAACTGATGCCTGAACAACAGTGTCCTCTCGGAGTGTTTGTCATTAAAAGCAGTAGCAACTGATTGATGTGTGTTACCACACCTTGCACACATTAAAACTATCTCCCACCCATTCATCTGTTATCAGTTTCTGTGCCAAAGGTTCAACAACAACATCTGAAAAGAACAAGACACATATTAAAACACAAATTATTAAAATGTGTCTATGGTTCCTGACTTTTGTGCCACCCTGTATATTATAAAAATAAGAGGAAAACAGGTATAACATCTTTATCATTCCATATACACTATATATAAATTATCATAATATAGGTAGTAAGAATCCTCTTTTAACTGTTAGCCTAACCCAAGTGTCGCCCTTGGTTTACTCATACTCACATGGTGCTCATTGCAACAGCTATTGGACTCTAGGCCTAGAATACATCTAAGATATATTCACAAACTGGCACCTTCCGCATATTGTAAAGGTGCAATTTCTTATCCAACCTCGAAGATGACTTAGCTGTTTAAATAGCTAATACAATAGTTTACTTCGATTACAGTGGGCCCTCATTGTTCGTGATTAATTGGGACTGAGAAAAATGTCACATTATGAAATCACGAACAATGAGATCCATTTTCAATGTAAAATGGCTAATTGTTTCCAAAAGCTCAAGGATGGCAGTGTTAAATATCCTTAAAATACCAAATTTTGTGGAACACTGCACAGAATATACTAAAGCACTACATATTATTAAACAATGATTCGCATCAAACACTAATAAAAACCAATAACATTAATGTAATATTACATAAACAGTGATATTTTATGTAAATAAAACTTTTTACTGTATGTAATATAAAGCAATATTATTGAAATGGGGGCATGATGCCAGCAAGTGTTTCTTGTAAGAATGTGTTTGCATTACTCATCTACTGATACTCTGTTAGTGGGGTCATGGCAGCTGCTGCTGGTTGCTGAGATGGGAGATTGAGCTGTCAGTGAGGACCACCCAGAGGGCCTTCAATTGAGTTAAAATAAATCCTTTGACTTCAGCATCACCCACACTGCTAAGAATGAGAGAAATTAGGGTGAGCAAGTTCCTAATTTTAGTGTGGTTGAGATTGTCAGATAGACAGCTCCTATCAATTTGAAACTGGGTTCTCACCTTTAAGATATCTTGGGCATAGCCAGTCTGCTTCTTTTAAAGACTCACTCCTCCGCTTATGGTGGGAGGATTTAAGAAAAGTACAGCCTCCTTTGCCCAATTTAATAAGGAAAAAACAACACTTACAAGGTTAATTGCATCAGCAGGCAAATTTTTACAGGTAACTAAAGAAAATATGAACAGTTATAAATTGATCATACACCAATGTGCACTCAGAACCAACTAAGCACTTGGAAAAAGAAATATTACTACAAACCAATTTAAGAAACATTAGTCCTATACCACCCACAAAAGTGTTAACATAAAATAAAACCATTAGATTATTGGCCATCACCAGCCCATTACCACACAAAGGAGGCAAGACTTAGAGGAAAAAAAGAAACTTACATAACTAATAAAAAAACAACAACAGAGTATTAGTCACTAGGGCAAGGTCAATGAGTGTTTACCCAAATTGTATAAACCAGATAAGTCCCAGATGTGTCATTTTTAAACTCCACTTCATATCACAATCATTAAAGGTATTCTTGGCTCAATCACTGCAAACAAAAGCAATGTTTATAAAAAAAAAATGTGAATACTGGCCTCAGTATTTGTGCAGGTATTGGGGAAGAAAAAGCTTTGTCCAAATTCACTTCATTAAGCAAATGTCCCAGCCAAAAACAAACCCCTGATAAGAGAAAAAAAACCAACAAGCATTTAGAGATTATCCCCCAGCACTGTCATCAGTGGACCCACAGGAATCCATGAGTGCAATGATGCCAGAAAAGGGAGCAAAATTCACAATGATGATAATTAAGGTTCTAAATTTTGGGATATGTATTTCCATTAATATGTTGCTCATAAGGCAGTTAACCCTTTAACGCCAAACGTTTTTGTAGGGTTAAGTCTAAATGCGTATATTTGAAACGCTAAGTATTTGACTCAGTCGGCGTTAGAGGGTTAAAGATACAATTTAGTTCACAGCCTGAGAAAGCTCAAAATCCATTGTGATGCATATTGATAAGTGATAACTGAAGTTAGGTTTTTCAACAAGGTCTTTATAAAGGAAATCAGGCATTCAAAAATGATTATGATATTTACATGATAATTTTAAGTGATCCAAATATGTGAGACATGGTTCTTATAGCTAATGGTTAAGCAATACAAAACACCATTGGTAAAAACAAGACTATAGGATCACCGACCACACCATCAAGGAGAAGCGAGATGCTTTCCCATCTCTAGAAATAGGCATATGATTGCCTCAAGGTTCTCATTATTCTCTATACTGAGAATTTCAAATCTGTTATAATCAATTAAAAGAGAAGAAAAACATTTTTAGTAACTGAAGGCCTGGCTTTCTAAGAAAGCTCTGGCCCAATGGGGATTACTGAAACCTCCCAGGCCCTACTGAGGGGTTTGGGAGCTCTCAGGAATCCTTCCCAATAGTTGCATGCATGTACGATTTGCATAAATTGGCCAGTAGTAGTCAGTTTTGTATGCAACCATCCAAAATTGGTTTTAAAGTTTAATCCTGGACAAAAGACAACTATTTAGACTCCTTCAATTTTGATCCTGGCACTTTTGATTTTTTCACCACCCTACTAGACAGCCCTGAGATGAAGTCTGTCTTAAATTTTCAGTTACTTTACAAAGTCCCTAGATGTCTGTTTTTTGTTTTTTCATTATTTCTTCTCTCAAAGTAATTTTCATGAATCAGCGATGGAAAATTTAGATATGAAATATGTTTTTCTTATGTAGGCCCAATGCCTACATATTGGGTCTTATGTATGGCAATTATTTCCATTTCCAATAGGCTTTGTTGCCAATCTTGAGGCAATTTTTTAATTGTTTAATTCAATAAATTAATAATTTGTATTTAATTATGAGTAAAGGTGCTCTATATGATACCATGTTGTTGGTGTACATAGTTTTTCCATAGATGTGTTTAGTCTTTCTACAAGTTCTGAGTGAAACATACTAATAAAACTATAAGATAGGCCTATCCCAGGCCTATACTGTATTTTATCCCATTGAGTAATTAGGCACAGCAAGTTGCCTATGTTTTTTGAACTTAACTTAAATGCCTAGCATAACCTAGTTGCCTACACTGAGAGAGAAGTGCAGCAGGCAACTGTGCGACCTACAACCAGATGTGACCTTCAACATAAAAAAAAGGAGGAATGGTGTTTCCTTTTCACTATTGGGCTGTGCTAAATACTGAAGGCAAATAAATTTAATTTAACTAAAAAAAAAGAAGAAAACTAAACAAGGTAGGTCCTTTTGAAGACCTCCACACACAACTTTTAATGAAAAAACATAGGCTTTTTGCTGTTGACTATGTAGGCATTAAATTTGGTTGAGATAAATGGCTTTATATATAAAGATAAAGGATATCTTTTAAGAAACTTTCCTGTGTACTACAAAAAATAATAAATAAATAAATAAAATGAATAATTATACTTTTTAATAAAAGAAAAATCAACCCTGGACTAATTGCCAACTAGTTTAAGTTGTCTTGTATTTGATTTTGTATTTAGTGACCACCTGTATCATCTCAAAAGTAAAACTTTTCTATGAACTACCTATCCAATTTTTTTTTTTTCTTTCAGGCTAGGCTGAAGTACTTGTGAAATTGTGATTGATCAAGGACTAATTACATACCAATAGTAGTTACTATATAACATATACTATAACTTAAAGTGAGTTAGCCTGAGTACCATATCAGTACCATATTATCTACATATTTTTGTTATGGTACTGTAATACAAAATTTTTATTTAACCATGTCTGACATTATTCCTTTCGATCATACCCTCGTAACTCAGTCTGTAAATTTCCATGGTCATAATCTTTTGAAGCAGTTAGTTTCAGAAAATGCTGCTCAAATCCACACTATTAAACTCCAAGATATAGATTATAAAGTTTATCAGAATCGTACCACAGAAATGAGGTGAGTTTTTATAATTTTTTAAATATGCTTATGGAAGTTCAAATATTCTCGGGCTTCTGAAGCAAAATTGTATTTTTAAAATCTAATATTGAACTATCACATTGAATGTGATTTTCAGTTTAACAAAGCTAATTAAATAGGTTTCTTTATATAGTGAAATGCGCAACTTCAGAATCTGGAATGCTCAGGACCAAACTCTCTCTGGATTTTGGAATTTTCCAGATTTCAGAATGAAAAATTAAATATTGTATATATTGTACCAGTACAGCACAAGGCATAAATATTTACGTTAAGTGGAAACCAGTAATAATACAGTATAATTGATTTACTTAAATAACAAACACCATTGCCTATGCTTAAACTTTTGCAACCAGTCTTGAGAGTGCTTACGTGCTGCACTAACTTTTAAGAGTGTAAAATAAATGTGAAACAAAAAAAATATTACTGGGGGTGCTAGAATGCTTGCTGATGCTGGATGCTGACGAAGAACTGAGCATATTCTAAAGTGGGAGATGCCACAGTGTCAGTGTCAAGTCCATGAACTACAACTTTTTTCAAATTTTGAAGCATTTTCTGGATGTCAGAGAGATCTGTAATCTTGAAAATTTTCCAGGCAACTGGTGGAACCAGAGTTTAGAATTCCAGATTCTCAAGGTTGTACTATACATAAAGTTTTCTACTGCTTCATGAGCTAGTCTTCATAGTAGTTACTGTACCTTACTTATCCATCTAGGTCCTAGGTTATCTAAGATCACACACACACACACACACACACACACACACACACACACACTTGTGCTGTTGATGTTAATTTTTATTTTGAACAATGACATTATATTTAGTTTTTCTTTTTTCAATGGATGTCATTTGGTATTAGATTTGGCAAGGCTCTCAATTTTGATTTATTCTGTAACACTGAAAATCAAACTAATTTTCAAATTTTTTGTAGAATCCATAGCCCAAATGCTTTACTTTCTTAGATTTTTATAATTATTATAAATTAAAGTTGCATGAATAGCAATAACCTTATACTATTTTTAGAGACCTTGGGTACAGACGAGTTCAAGAAATGATTGGATTTATAGCCTCAAAATCAGATGCTTTATTAGTATCTCAACCAAAATGGATCAACTCAATAAACCAAGATGAGAGTTACAAAGGTATGATAAGCTACAGTATGTAATATAATGTATAGCTAGACTACTCTTGTGAATATATTTCTCTTGTACATGACTTTTTATCCACAAAGTCAGAAGTTTTTGAGCCTAACTTAGAGAAACTGCTCTAACCTAGAGATAATGGTTTATGTATTGTACACAGCATATATCAGACTAGAGTGCAGCTAAATTTTTAGACAGTGTTGAAAATAGCAGGGTGGGTTTGAGTGGGTCCAACCCAATTATCTTATGCCATTACTACCCCAAGGAAAAGCAAGTAATAAAAACTTAAATTTAACTTGCCATTATATTTTTGGTTATACAACAAAAACCACAGCACCACTTTATTTCAGACTCAACAGGTACAAACATTATACAAGTGGTCTATAGAAGGTTAAGAGATAGTTGTCTGGAGCAGTGATGATGTAGGCCAGTGGAACACTATGAATAATGCCATTGCTTCCAGATTTGGGATCTATAAAATATATCAGATATCAGTCCACTAACTATTATTACCTTATTGAGTGACTCACCAAGCCTAGTGATAAATCTAAATACAAAATTGTGTATGACCCTGGTACAGTTAGGCACCTTATTGACTACAAACAGCATACTGGCACTAGAAGGAACACCTGTTATAAGTCTAGGAGTTCTTAATAAACTCTTTAAAATATTATAGGCAACATACAGTTTTCTCATATTATACATCCTGCAGTTCCACAAAAAGTTTTGAACAAGATCAACTTAACATCTAATGTACACATTAGCACAATTGTTTTCTGTGAGTGTAGGCTCTTTTGAGGCCTATTTAAAGCCTGATCATTAAAAATTCCATTTAGTTTGAAATTATGTCTCTCCCCTTTAGTAACTGCAAATGAATGTAAAATTAAAAATTTTGATTGAAATAGCTAACCTTATATAAAGACTAACAAAGTTTGTTCAATCATGAAAGTATTTAATTTTAGTATAATTTGCATTAATATATATGTCTAATAATAGACCTAAACTCTAAATTTGTTAATAGGTCAGAATAGCATGTAATGAAATTAATAGCTTCATTGTAAGTTAACCCCTTAATGACGGGAAGCCATTATATTGGCGTGAGCACTGAAAGCCTCATGCCAATATAATGGCTTCCCGTCGTTAAAGGGTTAAGGTAGGATGAATTCAAGTCAGGCTTTCAGGATATATATATACAGGGTGTTTGAAAACTTTCTGTACAAATTGTAATGGGGATAGGCAACACCAAGACAAACCCTTTTCGTCTATAAGTGTATGTCCGCTGACATCACCATTCGGCGTGAGAGGGCGCCGCTGCAATTGGCTAAAAGGTGAAGTGGGCTAGACTCGCGCTTGCTGCGGGCATTCTTAAATCGGACGTAGTACGCGTAACATGGAGCGCTTCACGACTGCTGAGATGGCTGACATGCATATGGTGTATGGGGCTGCCAATGGAAACGGAAGAGCTGCTGTGAGGTTGTACCAACAGCGCTTCCCAAACAGACGTGTGCCAAACCACCAAACGTTTGCGCATTTGCATCGGCAACTGCGAGAAACTGGAACATTCCATGCAAACATGCATGACACTGGTTGGGAGAGAAACGTGCGCACTCCTGACATGGAAGAAGAAATCCTACGGCGATTTGTGGACAATCCAAGCGCAAGCACGCGAGGTGTTATCCTCGGTGTGAACCACGACCTGGTCTGGAGAGTGTTGCACGAGCAGCAGTTACATCCATTTCATCATCAGAGAGTCCAGGCATTACAAACCTGTGTAGCATGTGGATTTGCGTGCGCCCACACGTGAGAATTGTGCATGTTAAACACACACTCACGTGTGAAACAGGCCTCATCTGAGAACAGCACATAAGCTGGAAAATTAGGCTGCACCGCTGTCTGCTGCAGAAACCAGCGTGTGAATTCCACATGAAGAGGGTAATCCCGAGGATGTAATGCCTGGACTCTCTGATGATGAAACGGATGTAACTGCTGCTCGTGCAACACTCTCCAGACCAGGTCATGGTTCACACCGAGGATACGTGCAACACCTCGCGTGCTTGCGCTTGGATTGTCCTCAAATCGCCGTAGGATTTCTTCTTCCATGTCAGGAGTGCGCACGTTTCTCTCCCAACCAGTGTCATGCTTGTTTGCATGGATTGTTCCAGTTTCTTGCAGTTGCCAATGCAAATGCGCAAATGTTTGGTGGTTTGGCACACGTCTGTTTGGGAAGTGCTGTCGGTACAACCTCACAGCAGCTCTTCCATTTCCATTGGCAGCCCCATACACCATATGCATGTCAGCCATCTCAGCAGTCATGAAGCGCTCCATGTTACGCGTACTATGTCCGATTTAAGAATGCCCGCGGCAAGCACGAGTCTAGCCCACTTCACCTTTTAGCCAATTGCAGCGGCGCCCTCTCACGCCGAATGGTGATGTCAGCGGACATACACTTATAGACGAAAAGGGTTTGTCTTGGTGTTGCCTATCCCCCATTACAATTTGTACAGAAAGTTTTCAAACACCCTGTATATATATATATATATAATATATATATATATATATATATATATATATACATATACACACACATACACAGGGGGTCCTCATTATCCAAGGATAATGGGGACCAAGGAATCACCACTTCAAGTGAATTCACTTAAAGAGGGGACCTAAAACCCATTAGAAATAATGTGAATAAGGTTTAATTAGGACCTTAACACAATAAATGACACTCAAAATTATGGTTAAACATAAAATATGTTTCCTTCTAAATCTGCTGCATTCTTAGGTATGGTATGAATGGTAGTTTCGGGGATGTTAAGAGCACATGCAATGTCTATCACTCATTCCCATTTTTCTTGCACTTAATGACATCTAATTTCACATCCAACCCATAGCTGGTATGCTTTCTTTTAGGGCCAGTAGCAGTATGCTTTGAAGTCATGGTTGCAACAATAGCGCAAAAAATCAATAAAATCAGAATGAAAACACCAGAAAACCACAGACAGGTTCACTACTGGCAACACTTAATGAGAGACAGAGTGCACGGCGTTAGGGGTGGAGTGTGGTGGTGGTGGAGTATTGGAGGTAGGGGAAAGTGAGCAAGACAGTGAGTCCAAGGGAAATCTAAATGGTTTTTCATTATGCTTCTGTGTTCTATGTGCATTATCCACGGAAACCTCTTAAAGTGCAGGGAATTTATCCATATGGTTCTACAATTATTTGGCTGCATAAATGTGGGGACTCGGATAATGAGGACCCCTGTATATGAATTATTTCACGAAAGTAACATGTGAATAATATTCATGATGAAAATAACCACGAAGGAAAAAGGAGAAACAGAATGGTGCAAAACGAACTTTCTATCATGTGAATAATAACCCTCACACTTTGCCAAAGAATATTTTAGTACTTCCAGTTTTCCCAGGCTTTTTAGGTATTACTAATGTTCTTAAACTTTTGAATATTAATGTAGTATTTTCATATGACAATACTGTGAAAAGTATCATAGTAAAAAATAGCCCTACCAATAATTCAGACATTATCTATAAAATTGGTTGTTAACAATGTGATTCCTTTTACATTGGACAGATGGGAAAGGATTTGCACACACTTGTAAAACAGCATCAATATTCCGTTAGAATGGGACAGTCATCCAGTGCCCTTTTTGTCCATTTGTCAGAATTATCCCACTGTATTGATTGGAATAATGCTTCAATTTTCTTTCACTCAAGCAACATTGTTAGAAATATTCTTAGTCTGCCATTATTCAACTTACACATAATTTTAACATTAGCCAGGGCCTTTTTTAGCTTGATCCTGTTGTTTTGAATTTGTTCAGAACAGATTTAGACAAGAGGGGCAAAGTGCTAAAACTCTGGTAGTTTTTCCTTATAAATTTGTATGCTCCTCCTACAATTTTTATTTTTCTATTTTTTTTTTTTGTGACCTATATGAGGTGCTCTGCACCAGATGTTCGTAAGCACCACCCCGGGCTAAAACTCGTTTTTTGTACCAGCTTGAAGCTCAGTTCCCATACTATCTAATGTTGAGATATACAAACATCTGGCTCTGAAACCATAAGGTCAAAATCCCTACTTAACTCTGTTTACAAGCCATCTGTAATAGTGTGGCATGAACTTTAACTGCGTTTTCTGGCATTTTTTATTTTTGGCACTCACGAACACCTGGTGCAGAGTGCCTCATATATAGTCTTGAACTTTTTATTTATTTCAGTGTTCCTGAGGATGTCATTAGACAAAAGCGCTTGAGTACCATTCTGTGTTTGCTCTTTACTTTGTGGTTATTTTCGGGTAAATCCAGGATAAATAGACAGGTAGAAGTGCTGATAGAACAATGATACATCTTCAATATTCATGAAACTTGGTCTGAAGGTGTTTTTTTTTTAAAAAACAAATTCCCAAATTTTTTTGAAAATTGGTGAAATAGGTCAAAATTTAGGGTTACGTCAAATTTTGGCCAAATTGTGACCTAAGAATGTTTTAAATCCCTATATCTCGGCTTCTAATTGTCGTACCTTAATAAACTTTATATGGATGGAAGCGGAATGAGCTCTAGTTTCCAAAAATGGTACTTTCATTTGGATAGTTTAATAAAAAAAAAAAAAAAAACTTAATTTTGAAAAAACAAAAAAAATTCAGGATTTGACCTTGAAGGGATCAATTTTAAAAAAAAATTTATTGAAGAAAAAAATGTTGCCTGAGCAAAGATCTACCATAATTAGCAATAAAAAGTTAGCTTACAGGCCATTATATAGCTTTAAACTTAATTTTATTAATGCTGGCTTTCTTCATTTTTTCAGAATTTCATCATTAAAAATTTATTTAATGAAACTAAACATATTAAATAGTAGGATAACAATATAATAAGGATATACTTAGCATTTGTAATTATTAATTGTAATTTAAATATGTATCTACTCTCTACATTCTACACACATGCTAAGTGCTAACTTCATACATATATGCTAATTTGTTTTAAGTTTTCTTGAGAAATTTCCTAAATCTTGAGCTGGAAAGACATACTGTATCCTTGTTCTGCCTCTTAAACTTGACTCAACTGTTCCAAATATGTTCTCGGGGGGAACAGGGCAAATATCATCTTCTGCAGGAAAAACGTACGAGGGCACTATTCCTGAAGGATAAATAAATTTAATCAAATAATCGTCTTATTCTGCATCATATGACTCAACCAGTCCTAACCACAATTCTTTTTTGTACACACAACCGACAAAAGAGCCTACTTCTATTTCTTTATTGCTTAACTCTCCTTCGATATCACTGGCTTCTCCATCATGATCTACTTCTTCTCCACTAACAATTTTTCTTATTTCTTCTGACTGAAGACTATTAGATAACAAATATACTTTTAAAGTGTTTGCTGACAAAGGGAAAAATCTATGTAATTTTTGAGTACCTTTAATTGGGATAATCGGTAAATTGAGACGCTCTTGTAGGGAATTTTCTATTTCTGTAACTTCATTTTTGGATACATAAAAAAAAATTATTGTGGAATCTAAATTAGTTGAGCAAAATTCAAAAAAGTCTTTGGGAGTTAAAATTTGATTATCAATCAGTTGTTGTAAACTGGCTTTTGCTACTGATCTTTTCACAGTGCCACCTATTCCGTTGCATGTGCTCTTTCTGTGCGACATAGCAAAAAAATTCCACTCTCCGTCTATTCCAAAATTGGCTTTGTGGTAGCATAAATTCAAAAAGTTTAATTTCCTCAACAGGTGGAGCCATAAACATATTTGTAGACAAGCTACTACTGCACTCATAGGATTCTTCATTTGCTGGTAAAGGACACAGTTCTTGTAGTGGTACAGCCTCTTCTGCTGGTGCTGGTACAGATTCCAGTATTCCAGGTTGACTTCTTATTAAGGTGTAGCAATTGCTACACAATAGCTGATCTTTTTGAAAAACTCCATAACTTACAGAAGCCATAAGTTCCGTAACTTTTTTAATATTGAAAATTCTTTTTTTGCGTTTTTTAAAGGATCACAACAATATAATTTCTTATTTTTTGGCATTTTTTAAAGTTATTTAGGTAGCTATTTAGGTACACCTGTATCTTTCAATATACAGGATGTTTGAAAACTTTTTGTACAAATTGTAATGGGGGATAGGCAACACCAAGACAAACCCTTTTTGTCTATAAGTGTATGTCCACTGACGTCACCATTTGGTGCGAGAGGGCGCCGCTGCAATTGGCTAAAAGGTGAAGTGGGCTAGACTCGCGCTTGCCACGGGCATTCTTAAATCGGACGTAGTACGCGTAACATGTTTATTTAAAGAAGGTGCTGAAAGTTGTGACCGGTAGCATCAATGCATGCCCGACAGCGTCGAAGCATTGACCGACGTACACGTCGAAAGATTCCCGCATTTCGGGAACAGTTCCAGTGGCGACAGCGATTCTTGCTACGAGGTCTTCTGAGTAAATGGGAGTCTCGTACACAAGGTTCTTCATGTGTCCCACAGGAAGAAATTGAGGCATGTTAAATTGGGCAATCTCGGTGGCAGGCTACGGGCCCACCCCGGCCTATCCATCGGTCCCCAAAAGTGGCATTCAGATAATCCCGCACATCGTTGCTGGAGTGTGCTGGGGCCCTGTCGTGTTGAAACCACATTCGTCTACGAATAGCCACGGGAATATCTTCCAGCAGTTCCGGCAATGTTTCTTCAAGAAATATCTGATAAACCCGCCCGTCGAGTCGGGCAGGCAGCAGGTACGGCCCAATCAACTTGCCATGGACGATACCCGCCCAAACATTGACGGCGAACCGTTCTTGATGAGCATGCACCCGTGTAGCATGTGGATTTGCGTGCGCCCACACGTGAGAATTGTGCATGTTAAACACACCCTCACGTGTGAAACAGGCCTCATCTGAGAACAGCACATAAGCCGGAAAATTAGGCTGCACCGCTGTCTGCTGCAGAAACCAGCGTGCGAATTCCACACGAAGAGGGTAATCCCGAGGTTGTAATGCCTGGACTCTCTGACGATGAAATGGATGTAACTGCTGCTCGTGCAACACACTCCAGACCAGGTCGTGGTTCACACCGAGGATACGTGCAACACCTCGCGTGCTTGCGCTTGGATTGTCCTCAAATCGCCGTAGGATTTCTTCTTCCATGTCAGGAGTGCGCACGTTTCTCTCCCGACCAGTGTCATGCATGTTTGCATGGAATGTTCCAGTTTCTCGCAGTCGCCGATGCAAATGCGCAAACGTTTGGTGGTTTGGCACACGTCTGTTTGGGAAGCGCTGTCGGTACAACCTCACAGCAGCTCTTCCGTTTCCATTGGCAGCCCCATACACCATATGCATTAGGGTGGAGCGAAAAATACTTTTTTTCTAGTATGAAGTTCTAATAGTGATTAAAAGTTGCATTTAGTGGACGATATATACCTGCCAAAATATGAGTTCATTTGTTTAATATTTTCAGCTGCCACCAGGGGGCTAAAGTTAACACAATTTTGGGTAAAAAGGAAAAAAATGCTCCTATTTTAGGTTTATCAAACTATTATAAAATTTTATCTTAGAATTATCTAATAGTTTGATTAAGATTCTTAAATGATAAGAATTCGTTTTGTAAAAATGCCTTTTCATATGCTTAATACTTCAGCTGCCACAAGAGGGCTGAATTTAACTTAAAAATGACAATTAAGTATGATTCTGTATTTACTTGAAAAAGGGAACAGTAATAAATTAGGATATGTCTCCTCCTTTATACTGGCTTGAGACAGTTAAGAAACGTTATTTCGTGCCTTAGCGAGTTACCACCCTTTCCCCAACCAACCTCCCTCTAGAAAGGGTTCTTGCTGAAGACTATTTAGTAATTTGCTTTTGTGTCAAATTTTGGCTGTTTTTTCCTTGATTCTAATGTAGCACGAATCCAACCGTCTCTGTTTGTAGGTCCGCAGACTGATCCAGCAGCGTCTGTAACGAGCTTGACGCATCTCTCTACGGCTTGTGTATGACATGGAAACTGAAATAATTCTGAATGAGAGTAGTACCATGTTTGATGCATGATTCAATATCATCAAGAGAAACTCCTTTGGTTATCGGTGGTTCTGCTATCTGAAAATCTTGCCACATAATGAGATCTGTATAGTCTTTGGCATAAAAATTTATTTCTGGCACCTTAAAATACCTGATAACATCTGTTTCTTGAATGCATGCCCTTGCTTTTATGATACGCCTAAATCCCAACTGACGCACATGCTCCCTTTCATCAGCTATCATTGCAATGAGAATGTTTTCTTGATTTGCGTAATATGCATTTCGCTGAATGACTGAGTCATGTACTCTCCTAAGCTCTTCACGGAGATACCGGCTTCTTGCAATCATATGCCACATATGTTTAGCACCATATTGGCATAATGGTTTACGCTTTATCTGAAACCACATTGGTGCGTATACCCTAACAATGAAAGTAGCTAATTCTTGTAAATTGCCTGAAGGATTCTCTGTGCTTGCATTAACCGCAGAGTCCTGTTTGCTGTGGTGAGCCACCTTGAATGTGATATATTGCCTGGACTCTTATGACTAAGACTCTGAGAATGTTCCACTTGATATAGCCTTGTGAATTTCAAGAAGGTATTTCTGGTCAGTACTTATGTCATCTACATCAACTTCACACATGTCCTCTTGAATTTCAATGGGTTTGAAGTTAACTATGGGAAGCTTTTCACAGTCTGAAAGTGCTCGGCCAATTTCTCCTGAAAATGCTCTTGGTCCAGTAGTGGTACCATCCAAGTGATGAAACAGATGGCGCAATGGAAGTTCATTAAGGTGTAAAAGGCATATCAGCCACTGCAATGGCTTATTAAAGGCTTCTTCCAGTAATCTTATTGTGCCTCCAATACTACCAGTGTTAACCACTGTCGAATCACAGCCAACTGCAACGATGTTCCCTATATCAACATTCCTTTCTTTCAAGCAATTCACTAGCGCTGTGCAAATGTATTTAGCTTTGCCACTGGAAGGTGTCACATGTGCAAAGTACAGAGAGTGTGGTTCAGATATTATGCTGATATGCTCTTCGCGTTTGGTTCTTTGGTGGTTAGAGCCATCACTCTCCTGGACTTGAATCATTGTTTTATCCTTTCTGCCATCAAAGTATAATCCCCGCATGGTTTTTGGCTCTCCTATCTGTTGTAGTTCCTTTCTCTGTTTTTGTCTTTCACATGTCTTAGCTTACTTCTGTCTATAATATTCCCTTTGTCTTCGGGAGTAACAATTTTAAGATCTGCCAATACTGCAGAAGCAATAGCAGCCCCAGCTCTGTCCGACATTTTAAATCTATCACAAGTAATTGCTAATGAAGGCAGTGGCTCACGCATCTGTTGTTCTGATATTACATATTGAGTCGAGGTTGTATCTTCCTCATTATCTTCAGATATCTCTTCTAGTTGTTGAAGTTCACTTGTCTCTGTTTCGATTTGTAAGTTGGACGTATTGGTTATAGCAGCACTAGTTGTTTGTGAGGATTCCAGACGTGCTTTTTCCATTTCCTTTCGATGTTCTCTTGCTTGTAATCGTCTTGTGTGTGCTATGTCAATGCTTCCTATCACCATTATTCTGCGTGTTCGTTGGTCATTTAAAAAATCCTGCTCTTTTGGAGGGACTTTCTTACTCTTTTCACATGAGCATCTCCTAAACTCCTTACATTTGCAGGTGCAGATGTCAAACAAAGTGCATTTTGAAGAGTTTTCAAATTCTTCAAGCTGATTTTTGTACTTAGGCTGATCCTTGCGTGACTTGTATGGCTTTAATAAGGACCTGTATTTATCATGGTACACTCGCATCATCTGTAAAAGCGTGTATGTGAAACTATTGGCAAAGAGGCCTTCTTCCAAATATTTTCTACCTTTTTGGAAACTGCCTCTGCTATTTCAGAAAATGACGGCTCCTTGTTATTCATCTGCTCCTTCACTAAATGTTTTGTGAACAGGTAATCTTTCATAATGCAGTTATAAGTTGGTAGTTGCATATCACTCATCTCACAAGGTACTTCAAATATGGCACACTTCATATGTTCTCTAGTGAAATGTTTATATTTAGTATTTGATGCCATAATATTTTTAAGAAAAATTCACAATCACAAAATATCCTGTAACATCAAAACATTATATAATTAATATATATAATATATTTTATAAGTATATATAATATATTATATAAATATATTATATAAATAAACTAAAATTATATAATACATTATAACAAGCATTTTATAATAAAATCAATATTATCTCTATATAAATCACTTTAAAATAAAGTTTTATAATATTCCGATCATATTAAAAAACTCTCCGATCAACTGAGCGACTAGGCCTACTACCTAAGAAGACAAGTGTTAACACACTTTTCTAATGACTCACAGAAAGAAATTCCTTCACATCAAAACCCTCCCCCACAACCCTCCCCAAACCCTCCCCCACAACATTCAGTGTAGTCTCAACATGACTCAGTTACTCTAAATTGTGTTAAGTCAGCTCTCTTGGGCAGCTGAAGATATTAAGCATATGAAAAGGCATTTTTACAAAACGAATTCCTATCATTTAAGAATCTTAATCAACTATTAGATAATTCTAAGATAAAATTTTATAATAGTTTGACAAACCTAAAATAGAAGCATTTTTTTCCTTTTTACACAAAATTGTGTTAACTTTAGCCCCTGGTGGCAGCTGAAATTTTAAATAAATGAACTCATATTTTGGCAGGCATATTTCGTCCACTAAATGCAACTTTTAATCACTATTAGAACTTCATACTAGAAAAAAGGTATTTTTCGCTCCACCCTAATATGCATGTCAGCCATCTCAGCAGTCGTGAAGCGCTCCATGTTACGCGTACTACGTCCGATTTAAGAATGCCCGCGGCAAGCGCGAGTCTACCCCACTTCACCTTTTAGCCAATTGCAGCGGCGCCCTCTCGCGCCGAATGGTGACGTCAGCGGACATACACTTGTAGACGAAAAGGGTTTGTCTTGGTGTTGCCTATCCCCCATTACAATTTGTACAGAAAGTTTTCAAACACCCTATATATATATATATATATATATATATATTATATATATATATATATATATATATATATATATATATATATATCCCCGTAAGGGGGTTCTAAGCTCATGCTCTTGAGTGCTCTTTGTGCTCGTTTGTACGTGCTTGTTCCTGGAGGTTTCACGTGCGCCCTCCCGGCCCTAGCACCCAAGGATGATGGGGCTCGACCCTGCAGTCCTTGTCATCCTTGGTCTTTTTCCACTTCGACTGTCCCCTCCACCCTTTCTTTTTCCTCTGTCTTTCCTCTCACTTTTTCTTTGTTTTTCCGCTGAGATATGCCCTTTTAAATAGAGGCGAATCGGTTCTTCCCGAACTTAAATAAAAAAAAAATAATATATATATATATATATATATATATATGAAAATTATTTCACGAAAGTAACACGTGAAAAATATTTATGATGAATAAAACCACGAAGGAAAGGAAACACAAAATGGTGCTCAAGCGCTTTCGTCTAATGACATCCTCAGGATGTCATTAGACGAAAGCGCTTGAGCACCATTTTGTGTTTCCTTTCCTTCGTGGTTTTATTCATCATAAATATTTTTCACGTGTTACTTTCGTGAAATAATTTTCATATATATATATATATATATATATATATATATTTTTTTTTTTATTTAAGTTCGGGAAGAACCGATTCGCCTCTATTTAAAAGGGCATATCTCAGCGGAAAAACAAAGAAAAAGTGAGAGGAAAGACAGAGGAAAAAGAAAGGGTGGAGGGGACAGTCGAAGTGGAAAAAGACCAAGGATGACAAGGACTGCAGGGTCGAGCCCCATCATCCTTGGGTGCTAGGGCCGGGAGGGCGCACGTGAAACCTCCAGGAACAAGCACGTACAAACGAGCACAAAGAGCACTCAAGAGCATGAGCTTAGAACCCCCTTACGGGGATATATATATATATATATATATATATATATATATATATATATATATATATATATATATATATATATATATATATAGGGTGTTTGAAAACTTTCTGTACAAATTGTAATGGGGGATAGGCAACACCAAGACAAACCCTTTTCGTCTATAAGTGTATGTCCGCTGACGTCACCATTCGGCGCGAGAGGGCACCGCTGCAATTGGCTAAAAGGTGAAGTGGGCTAGACTCGCGCTTGCCGCGGGCATTCTTAAATCAGACATAGTATGCATAACATGGACCGCTTCACGACTGCTGAGATGGCTGACATGCATATTAGGGTGGAGCGAAAAATACTTTTTTTCTAGTATGAAGTTCTAATAGTGATTAAAAGTTGCATTTAGTGGACGAAATATGCCTGCCAAAATATGAGTTAATTTGTTTAAAATTTTCAGCTGCCACCAGGGAGCTAAATTTAACACAATTTTGTGTAAAAAGGAAAAAAATGCTTCTATTTTAGGTTTGTCAAACTATTATAAAATTTTATCTTAGAATTATCTAATAGTTTGATTAAGATTCTTAAATGATAGGAATTCGTTTTGTAAAAATGCCTTTTCATATGCTTAATATCTTCAGCTGCCCCAAGAGAGCTGAACTTAACACAATTTAGAGTAACTGAGTCATGTTGCACTGAATGTTGTGGGGGAGGGTTTGGGGAGGGTTGTGGGGGAGGGTTTTGGTGTGAAGGAATTTCTTTCTGTGAGTCATTAGAACAGTGTGTTAACACTTGTCTTCTTAGGTAGTAGGCCTAGTCGCTCAGTTGATCGGAGAGTTTTTTAATATGATCGGAATATTATAAAACTTTATTTTAAAGTGATTTATATAGAGATAATATTGATTTTATTATAAAATGCTTGTTATAATGTATTATATAATTTTAGTTTATTTATATAATATATTATATATAATATATTATATATACTTATAAAATATATTATATATATTAATTATATAATGTTTTGATGTTACAGGATATTTTGTGATTGTGAATTTTTCTTAAAAATATTATGGCATCAAATACTAAATATAAACATTTCACTAGAGAACATATGAAGTTTGCCATATTTGAAGTACCTTGTGAGATGAGTGATATGCAACTACCAACTTATAACTGCATTATGAAAGATTACCTGTTCACAAAACATTTAGTGAAGGAGCAGATGAATAACAAGGAGCCTTCATTTTCTGAAATAGCAGAGGCAGTTTCCAAAAAGGTAGAAAATATTTGGAAGAAGGCCTCTTTGCCAATAGTTTCACATACACGCATTTTACAGATGATGCGAGTGTACCATGATAAATACAGGTCCTTATTAAAGCCATACAAGTCACGCAAGGATCAGCCTAAGTACAAAAATCAGCTTGAAGAATTTGAAAACTCTTCAAAATGCACTTTGTTTGACATCTGCACCTGCAAATGTAAGGAGTTTTAGGAGATGCTCATGTGAAAAGAGTAAGAAAGTCCCTCCAAAAGAGCAGGATCTTTTAAATGACCAACGAACACGCAGAATAATGGTGATAGGAAGCATTGACATAGCACACACAAGACGATTACAAGCAAGAGAACATCGAAAGGAAATGGAAAAAGCACGTCTGGAATCCTCACAAACAACTAGTGCTGCTATAACCAATACGTCCAACTTACAAATCGAAACAGAGACAAGTGAACTTCAACAACTAGAAGAGATATCTGAAGATAATGAGGAAGATACAACCTTGACTCAATATGTAATATCAGAACAACAGATGCGTGAGCCACTGCCTTCATTAGCAATTACTTGTGATACATTTTAAATGTCGGACAGAGCTGGGCTGCTATTGCTTCTGCAGTATTGGCAGATCTTAAAATTGTTACTCCCGAAGACAAAGGGAATATTATAGACAGAAGTAAGCTAAGACATGAAAGACAAAAACAGAGAAAGGAACTACAACAGATAGGAGAGCCAAAAATGCGGGATTATACTTTGATGGCAGAAAGGATAAAACAATGATTCAAGTCCAGGAGAGTGATGGCTCTAACCACCAAAGAACCAAACGCGAAGAGCATATCAGCATAATATCTGAACCACACTCTCTGTACTTTGCACGTGTGACACCTTCCAGTGGCAAAGCTAAATACATTTGCACAGCGCTAGTGAATTGCTTGAAAGAAAGGAATGTTGATATAGGGAACATTGTTGCAGTTGGCTGTGATTCGACAGTGGTTAACACTGGTAGTATTGGAGGCACAATAAGATTACTGGAAGAAGCCTTTAATAAGCCATTGCAGTGGCTGATATGCCTTTTACACCTTAATGAACTTCCATTGCGCCATCTGTTTCATCACTTGGATGGTACCACTACTGGACCAAGAGCATTTTCAGGAGAAATTGGCCGAGCACTTTCAGACTGTGAAAAGCTTCCCATAGTTAACTTCAAACCCATTGAAATTCAAGAGGACATGTGTGAAGTTGATGTAGATGACATAAGTACTGACCAGAAATACCTTCTTGAAATTCACAAGGCTATATCAAGTGGAACATTCTCAAAGAGTCTTAGTCATAAGAGTCCAGGTAATATATCACATTCAAGGTGGCTCACCACAGCAAACAGGACTCTGCAGTTATATGCAAGCACAGAGAATCCTTCAGGCAATTTACAAGAATTAGCTACTTTCATTGTTAGGGTATATGCACCAATGTGGTTTCAGATAAAGCGTAAACCATTATGCCAATATGGTGCTAAACATATGTGGCATATGATTGCAAGAAGCTGGTATCTCCGTGAAGAGCTTAGGAGAGTACATGACTCAGTCATTCAGCGAAATGCATATTACGCAAATCAAGAAAACATTCTCATTGCAATGATAGCTGATGAAAGGGAGCATGTGCGTCAGCTGGGATTTAGGCGTATCATAAAAGCAAGGGCATGCATTCAAGAAACAGATGTTATCAGGTATTTTAAGGTGCCAGAAATAAATTTTTATGCCAAAGACTATACAGATCTCATTATGTGGCAAGATTTTCAGATAGCAGAACCACCGATAACCAAAGGAGTTTCTCTTGATGATATTGAATCATGCATCAAACATGGTACTACTCTTCATTCAGAATTATTTCAGTTTCCATGTCATACACAAGCCGTAGAGAGATGCGTCAAGCTCGTTACAGACGCTGCTGGATCAGTCTGCGGACCTACAAACAGAGACGGTTGGATTCGTGCTACATTAGAATCAAGGAAAAAACAGCCAAAATTTGACACAAAAGCAAATTACTAAATAGTCTTCAGCAAGAACCCTTTCTAGAGGGAGGTTGGTTGGGGAAAGGGTGGTAACTCCGCTAAGGCACGAAATAACGTTTCTTAACTGTCTCAAGCCAGTATAAAGGAGAGACATATCCTAATTTATTACTGTTCCCTTTTTCAAGTAAATACAGAATCATACTTAATTGTCATTTTTAAGTTAACTTCAGCCCTCTTGTGGCAGCTGAAGATATTAAGCATATGAAAAGGCATTTTTACAAAATGAATTCTTATCATTTAAGAATCTTAATCAAACTATTAGATAATTCTAAGATAAAATTTTATAATAGTTTGATAAACCTAAAATAGAAATATTTTTTTTCCTTTTTACCCAAAATTGTGTTAACTTTAGCCCCCTGGTGGCAGCTGAAAATATTAAACAAATGAACTCATATTTTGGCAGGTGTATATATCGTCCACTAAATGCAACTTTTAATCACTATTAGAACTTCATACTAGAAAAAAAGTATTTTTCGCTCCACCCTAATGCATATGGTGTATGGGGCTGCCAATGGAAACGGAAGAGCTGCTGTGAGGTTGTACCGACAGTGCTTCCCAAACAGATGTGTGCCAAACCACCAAACGTTTGTGCATTTGCATTGGCGACTGCGAGAAACTGGAACAATCCATGCAAACAAGCATGACACTGGTTGGGAGAGAAACGTGCGCACTCCTGACATGGAAGAAGAAATCCTACGGTGATTTGAGGACAATCCAAGCGCAAGCACGCGAGGTGTTGCACGTATCCTCGTGTGAACCACGACCTGGTCTGGAGTGTGTTGCACGAGCAGCAGTTACATCCATTTCATTGTCAGAGAGTCCAGGCATTACAACCTCAGGATTACCCTCTTCGTGTGGAATTCGCACACTGGTTTCTGCAGCAGACAGCAGTGCAGCCTAATTTTCCGGCTTATGTGCTGTTCTCAGATGAGGCCTGTTTCACATGTGAGGGTGTGTTTAACATGCACAATTCTCACGTGTGGGCGCACGCAAATCTACATGCTACACGGGTGCATGCTCATCAAGAATGGTTCGCCGTCAATGTTTGGGCGGGTATCGTCCATGGCAAGTTGATTGGGCCGTACCTGCTGCCTGCCCGACTCGACGGGCGGGTTTATCAGATATTTCTTGAAGAAACATTGCCGGAACTGCTGGAAGATATTCCCGTGGCTATTCGTAGACGAATGTGGTTTCAACACGACAGGGCCCCAGCACACTCCAGCAACGATGTGCGGGATTATCTGAATGCCACTTTTGGGGACCGATGGATAGGCCGGGGTGGGCCCGTAGCCTGGCCACCGAGATTGCCCAATTTAACATGCCTCAATTTCTTCCTGTGGGGACACATGAAGAACCTTGTGTACGAGACTCCCATTTACTCAGAAGACCTCGTAGCAAGAATCGCTGTCGCCACTGGAACTGTTCCCGAAATGCCGGGAATCTTTCGACGTGTACGTCGGTCAATGCTTCGACGCTGTCGGGCATGCATTGATGCTACCGGTCACAACTTTCAGCACCTTCTTTAAATAAACATGTTACGCGTACTACGTCCGATTTAAGAATGCCCGTGGCAAGCGCGAGTCTAGCCCACTTCACCTTTTAGCCAATTGCAGCGGCGCCCTCTCGCACCAAATGGTGACGTCAGTGGACATACACTTATAGACAAAAAGGGTTTGTCTTGGTGTTGCCTATCCCCCATTACAATTTGTACAAAAAGTTTTCAAACATCCTGTATATTGAAAGATACAGGTGTACCTAAATAGCTACCTAAATAACTTTAAAAAATGCCAAAAAATAAGAAATTATATTGTTGTGATCCTTTAAAAAACGCAAAAAAAGAATTTTCAATATTAAAAAAGTTACGGAACTTATGGCTTCTGTAAGTTATGGAGTTTTTCAAAAAGATCAGCTATTGTGTAGCAATTGCTACACCTTAATAAGAAGTCAACCTGGAATACTGGAATCTGTACCAGCACCAGCAGAAGAGGCTGTACCACTACAAGAACTGTGTCCTTTACCAGCAAATGAAGAATCCTATGAGTGCAGTAGTAGCTGTCTACAAATATGTTTATGGCTCCACCTGTTGAGGAAATTAAACTTTTTGAATTTATGCTACCACAAAGCCAATTTTGGAATAGACGGAGAGTGGAATTTTTTTGCTATGTCGCACAGAAAGAGCACATGCAACGGAATAGGTGGCACTGTGAAAAGATCAGTAGCAAAAGCCAGTTTACAACAACTGATTGATAATCAAATTTTAACTCCCAAAGACTTTTTTGAATTTTGCTCAACTAATTTAGATTCCACAATAATTTTTTTTTATGTATCCAAAAATGAAGTTACAGAAATAGAAAATTCCCTACAAGAGCGTCTCAATTTACCGATTATCCCAATTAAAGGTACTCAAAAATTACATAGATTTTCCCTTTGTCAGCAAACACTTTAAAAGTATATTTGTTATCTAATAGTCTTCAGTCAGAAGAAATAAGAAAAATTGTTAGTGGAGAGAAGTAGATCATGATGGAGAAGCCAGTGATATCGAAGGAGAGTTAAGCAATAAAGAAATAGAAGTAGCTCTTTTGTCGGTTGTGTGTACAAAAAAGAATTGTGGTTAGGACTGGTTGAGTCATATGATGCAGAATAAGACGATTATTTGATTAAATTTATTATCCTTCAGGAATAGTGCCCTCGTACGTTTTTCCTGCAGAAGATGATATTTGCCCTGTTCCCCCCGAGAACATATTTGGAACAGTTGAGTCAAGTTTAAGAGGCAGAACAAGGATACAGTATGTCTTTCCAGCTCAAGATTTAGGAAATTTCTCAAGAAAACTTAAAACAAATTAGCATATATGTATGAAGTTAGCACTTAGCATGTGTGTAGAATGTAGAGAGTAGATACATATTTAAATTACAATTAATAATTACAAATGCTAAGTATATCCTTATTATATTGTTATCCTACTATTTAATATGTTTAGTTTCATTAAATAAATTTTTAATGATGAAATTCTGAAAAAATGAAGAAAGCCAGCATTA